>JAQIWI010000375.1:0-35368 GCA_034698825.1 Deuterosminthurus bicinctus | reverse complement strand
GCGAGGTATTTCTGGTAAAAATAATCCCTGCTGTTTCTAATCAACTGGTTCACATGGTCAACCAGCTTGGTTTTCCCTTGAGAAAAGCTTGGAATTTTGTCACCCATTGAGATAAAGTTCCCACAGGGCATTTCCCTATCATGGTCACCCTCGATTAAGCGTCGAATTTTAAGGGGAAAAACTCTGACCAATAAAATCCCCAGCCATTTCCGCTCTTCCAATTCATTCCTGTATCCTGTAACTGTACTACTGAATACGCTCAAGTTCCGCCAAAGTAAAATAGAAAAGCTTTGAGAGTGGTTTCATCTTCTTTTCATTGTCCATTGTGAGAAGAATGGGTGGGAATGCAAAAGGGCACTTAGACTGTCAGTTTGATTTTGAAGGCAAAAACTATTCATCTGCTGAGAGAATTGAGAAGGTCTTTTATTAGAAGTTTTCACCGTCCTTTTCCTCATCCAATTTGCACGGCCGACGGCCATATATATATATATTCATCATGATTACACCAGCTGTTGCTTCCAAGTCTGTGGGAAATCTTGTTCAAAATGAATCCATATGCACATATTTCTCACCTCACGATCAAGTTCCTTCTTCAAGAACACATTCGCCTCATTCGTCCCGACATTCTCAATGCGGAGGAGCTCATTGGCTATTTGTCCCCGGAGTCCAAAGGTAAGCGGATCATTATCAGGGTCGTAGCCTCGAAGTCGATAGATGAGCGAGCCAGCCGGGGTCTCTGGACCTTCTTTCAATCTTAGAACAATCTCACTTTGACCCTCGCTCAGTACAAATTGCGGCGGACTGTTGGCTTGAGCTGAACTGACGAGTATCACAAGGAGAACGAGGAGGTAGGGAAAAAAATTGGGAAGAAATATGGCCTTTTCTGCAGTCATTTCCACGTGTATTTTCAACGGCTTCAAACGGCGTTTCCAACTGTGATAAGTGGACACATGGGGATTCCATGGATTTGTCTCCTTGCTGGCACTTTGCTCGGGACGGTTCATTGGACAAATTTCCGGTAAATGGAGTTCCTCCACGGTTTTTTCTTCACGTTCGACCCTTTCCTTGCCACCCTGAGGACTTACGCCAGCCCATGTACACTTGTCTTCTTGATGATCATCGTCTGCATTCATTATCGTTTCACCCAACAACTCTTCACTTGTGTCTTTCTGCGTCTGAATGGTTCATCTGTAAGAAAAAAAATACGTGCATAATGTGAGGAAATTCAAAGGATATTAAAGCTTTCATGTTAAGTTAATCCTAAAGGGATGACGGGAGGTCAAACTTTCACATCAGATTTCAAGCCTGCCTTGGTGTAAACATACTAGCCCGGCTTGATAACACCCATATAATCCTCATGTTTACATCTCATGCTACCATTTCTCCCCATCTCCTCCATCAGTCTCAATTGTGAACACACAGGACTACCTGACTTGTCATTTGAACATTAAAAACTCTCACTATTATCCCATCCTACGTGTGGAAAAGACGAGGCGTTCTGTGTCTTTATACGATGGGTTGTATATTCTGTGCTTAAATGTGAAAGAATTCTGTATGTTTAAATAATTTCAAGACATTCGCTATGTTTTTGCTTGTTTGTGCATACGTGTGTCCGTGTTTGTGTGTGTGGAAGTAGTATAGTAGTAACAATTTACGAGCAACAATGAGCTTTGCCATGGAACAAGAGATCACAACATGGTACCCTCAAGTCAAAAGCCCACATATCTTCACTCTCATTCTTCACAATTAAAGAAGCGAGAAGTGCAGCGCCTCTCAAATTCCCAACCGCAACACCAACAAAATCATCCTCGAGCCCAACGTGCACATCAGAACTGCAGACATATTCACCTGCCAAAGAAATGCCATATAAACAGAGCCAAATCCATGACAAAATGTGGCAAACAACCCGAGCGTTATACTCTCCGTTTCATTATTCATCTCGCCGCAATTCTACGCCTTTTCATTTTACTCATGCTTGTGATTACGCTGCACATTCGTACCTTCTAGCTACATGGCTGAGAAAAATCAAAGGGTCCCAATATATTTCACATTTGTTTGCTCAGCAAAGTTCCATACGATTGAGTCTGCCATCCTCATCATCGTCGTCATCATCATCAGCAGCACTTAACGTTCCTCGTCTCGCTTTTTCTCCTCTTATCATCGCTAATCCGAGCACCATTAGTGACGTAACGCAAACATGAGGATGCTCGAGGTTAAAGCCGGCTTAAACGGAGTCTGTCATTAGACGCATTGTTGGCGCAGATTTGCAGTATCCTACAAACTTATTACAACTCCAAGGCAACTGAACTTAAGAGCTTAAAAGTAAAACTTAAACATAAGGCCCGAAAATCATGGTAAACTATGCGCATGTTTTTCTCATTTGAAAACAACATGGAAAATGACATGCAAGCAAGCAAGCAAAATGCCTTGAAATTATACATATAGATCATGAAAACAAGACAGTTACTCCCAAGTTTAACAAAAATGTTCTCAGCAAAAGTCGGATCATGTTCTTGAAAACCCGACGTAAGATGTAACGAAAACATTGCTCACATCATGTGAATGTCTCCCGTCAATTTTGGAAAAGAAGATACGGAAAGCTAGGAAATAAGTCGCTTTCTTCACCTCAGAGATTCACTTGAGATTCAAATGGAATTGTCTGATGAATGGAATGAGCAAGCCATTCCAACCAAGATGCCTCACAAGCACAGGGCGCTACATTACAATGGCCCAAACCAATAAGGTATTATTTCATTGTGGTTCGTCTCGCTACGCAGTAATGAAAGGAAGGGAAGAATGAGGATTTGAATCATGTGATTTCCTATCCAACAATCATTCTGTCTGCATTTCTCCTTTGATTCTCAGCTAACAATTCCGCATTTGTATTGCTGATGTGAGGGAGAACGGTGGTGGTCATTACAACAAACACACGCACACCTCCAATGCATTAAATCCTCTTCTGATGTTAGCATTAGCACCTCTGTTTCTAAATGACAAGAGCACAGTAGAAACTACAAGAAATATGACTCGTGTACAAATGAATGGCGGAGTCGTGTGGAAATAAAAAGCAAAGCATCCTAATTTCTCAAATATAAATTCCATAATGGCAGCAAGAATATATTATTCGTGATTCATTTCACTTCTTCTTCTTCTTCCATTACGACCATTTGTGACACCTTGCAGTAAGCTACACGATCTTGTAAACCTCTTAAGCTGACACAGTAAAAGTTAACTGTGCACATTGGAAGGGATTTGTCGTCATGCCTACATGGCCAAGCGCATTAACAGATTTTCCTCTGCTGCCACAAAGAAAAACAAACAGGAGTATTGGCCGCTTGGATTGGAAAAGAGCTTTTGCATCTTGCGGCTTCAAGGTTGTATGAGTGAGCGGTCATGATACACAGCGAAATATCGAAGAAAAACCAGGATAAATTACAAAGTAACGGCCCATGCAATGTGTAATCTCTTACGGCCGCGCTTTTTTTTCACTCTTTTTCCATTTAAAACTCAGAGGCTTAAGAGGGAGGAAAATCTCTTGAATTAATCACAGCTTTAAACCTAAATAGATTACTGTTCATACACCTTTAACGGCGCCATCTCTCTCTCTCTCTGTCATTATGGGTGGCACTGATATCGTGACAATTCATTCGGAAAAACCACAACAATTTTATTGCAGATCATTTTAGCTACAACAATTCAAGGTTCAACTCTAGAATTCGAGTGTATTTTTAGGGCAGGAGATCCACGCGGCATCATTTTCTCACTCGCATCACAAACATTATCGTGGACCTCATAATTTACCCGACATCATGTTCACCGTTAGATTAAATGCGTGACCTTATAAACAACTCGACAACAATGTCGGTCTGAACTTAGGCTTTTAAAAAAGTTCAGGCAATCAAGTAAATAGTTCTCTCTCATACCTTTCTGTCTGCCAAGGTATCTTTACGACGAGTGAAATTTATTGCATAAACGTGCCCATAGTACCGCTCTCCTATCTCTGTCCTTTTTTCAGCTTGACTTAGTTCAGTAAGCGACATGCTTTTAATTACACATAAACACACTGCCGACTGTCCGCAATATTCCATTTCCTTTCGGTGTAGTACATGAGGAGTCAGCACACTTGTAGTGCCTCACAAATTGCACAGCATGTGCGCGAATTAGCCTGTGAAATGATAATAAGTGTGCACGAGATAATTATTCAGTCACTTCGTCACCGCTGCCGATGATGCAACTCAGGCATGGAAATGTGGAACAAAGAGCGTCAATAATAACATCATTCTTCTAGCCTTCATCGGAAGACAAAGCGAAGATGACAAATGCAAGCAACAACATCATCATGAAGGATGTGCGTCGTGTTTCTATTGAAAATGAAGAGCACCTGCAATCAGTCACAACTTGAGGATCAATAGTACACGAGCAAAATTGTTGCCGAAACCTTGTCAATGCTGGTGGTCCAATGTAAACATGAAAGGGATGGCAGTTAAAGAAAGGGAATTTCCAAAAAGTGAGAAATGTTGAGCAATAGTAGCGGGGAGTGAGTGATTCTAAAGACAAAAAAGTTGACTAATTTCTGAGTTAATGGTGGCTGAAAGGGAGTTATTCCGAACCTAATCAGCTCATCATAATTTCCTCGAGTCATTTGCCCACGCAAAAAGTTAACAATTAAAGCTTGAATACGTACCATACCCTCACTCACTGAAAATCAGGCTCAGCCATTTCTGTAGCACTCAGTCCTAATTGTAATTTGCATTGCAAAATAGGAAACAAACTTGTGAGCAGAAAATCTCTTGAAAATTGACTCGAAAATGCCTACAATGCCAAGCAAGCGGCACATATAGAATTCACAAAAATGGATTAGGTTAGATTTGCGGAAAAATTCTTCAAAAGCCTGAGAATTCTTAGGATGCTTGTTGATTTCACATTTTTTGGCTCTAAACGTGGTCATATTATTGGCATGGACGCCGTCCAGACGCACACGTACAAATTCCTAAAGCCGTTGTTGATGAATCAGAGAAGCAAACCGGGACAATGATGATGACTTGTGAATGACGTTGCACCATTTTTTCCCCACAGTAGCGTATCCACGTTACTTACATAATAATCCGTACAAACAACAGCGCAGCGTGGAAGACATACACATGAGGAGGAGGACGGTTTAAATTGTCTCAAAATTGTCCTACATTTCCCCCATTAATTCATAAAGACACGCCAAAGGAGCGCCATGATGGGATTTTAGGAACACTCCCAAAATCTAACTGTTTCATAACTAATTGGAATTAGGAGTGTAAATGGAAGAGGAAGAAGCATCAAAAGCCGCTTCATGTCTGTGGAAATTATTACGGAGAGCAGATCAACAAGTGTCCCATTCCAACGCGCCTTCTATTATCATCAACGACTTTGCTGTATGGGATCAACGGGAAATGTATGAGGGAGAATTGAACTTGAAAATATGATGTCTGTATGTATGTTCACTGGTGTGAACTTCCTTCACATTTCAGGGTGTCACCCATCAATTCACGCTTCAATCCAACACGGCCCTATGTACTTCCATATGGGATGCGTCGCCACTTCGGTAGGCTTAGTACATGTTGCGGTAAACTAATTAACTTTCTTGCTAATAAAAGACGACGGTAGTAAAAGGGAGCAAGGAGCCACAGTGCTTCTTCGCGTGGCTCAAAAGGAGCTTTTCAACCTTGCAACATTTTATATTAGTGCACACGCATAAGTAAACGTTTACAGTTGAGTACGAAAATCTTAATCTCTGTCCCTCTCTATCTTTCATTCTCATGGAGATCAGGTGAGTGTGAAAACCGCTGGATGAATTATTCCCTTTGAATTCAAGTTGAAGAAAAGACAAGAATCACCGTCCCACGTCCACTCATTATGTCATCAGCTGCTTATCTCCTCCAACATTAATCGTGTTATCTTTCCCCTTCACTATAATCCTTGTCAAACTCTTGTCATGCCCAAGAAAAGGCCTGAATCATGCTCAAAAACGGTAGTAATGATCATCATAATAATAATAAACTCTGCTGATGACAAAGATCAGTCGTAAGATATGCTTGGGAAAGTCTGTTGGAATAAAAAAAAACTCAAAGTGACAATGAACATTTGTCTCTGACCATCATCATTCAGTAACCTTACAGCCTTCGGCCGACTTAGCATAAGTGTTCATGCGCATGTAATTATGAGATTTTTCATGCGCCTTATCAACCCAGCACCTTGAGAAATATTGATGAAAGGAATAGTAAATGTGACAAGACAGGTGCAGGGTGCATTGGACCCAGGGCCCTATGGTTTTGCCAAAGCAACAGCAGCAGCAGCCCTGTCACATGCTTTATGAGCCACATTCTCAGGCTGTCTCACTAATTTGGCCCGTTGCTAACAAATGGGATAGGACATTTATTAAAGCTTTCCCTGTCCACGCTCTTCCTCTAACCCTCTCCGTAAAATAAATGAACTGAAAACATGGAAGAAATGTCATGGATTAATTGCCACCATTCGCCATGCCAACGAGAAGGTTACACTTATACTTGTACACAAGCTCACTCTTACACGTCTTCATCTATCCCTAATCCCTGCTACGTATACATTATTCTGGGAGCACTTTCCTTTTTCCTTTACTCACATTTTTGCCATCCATGCTCCCAAACGTATCACAAAGTAGCTGACCTGGATGGCACCATATTACTGTCTTCTACTACACAAGTTTTCATTCCATTAAAACGTACAAAAAACCGATTCATCAAGATTTATACTTGGCAGTGGAGATCTCAAATGTAATGGATCGGTCTGACCACAAAGCTGAGCCTTTACACCTTCAAAACCAGGCCAAAATCTCACGACAAGTGTAACAAAAATCTAGTCCAAAGGATGCAACGTGTAGGGAGATGGGACAACGACCAAGTTATCGATGAGAAGGCAGAAGCTTAAACTTTCAGTCGGCGGACGCTTGAAGAATTCTTTTTCGCACTTTAATTTAAAACACGAGAAGCTACAAATAAAAGGAAGCTTGTAGTTGTAATATGTTCAATGTTAGCACGGCCATTATCATTATCATGCTCTGGAGGCCTCCCGGCTCTATAGCAATACATATTCTTCGTCCCAATGTATCCAGCCCCGTTTCCATCACAATGATGCTTCTTGCCAAAGGCATACGTGCAGGCAGCCTGGGTGTAATTGCGACACTGGAGGATTGGAGAGCACTGTGTACTCCAATGGACAGGGTCCATTGGATCGCAGCTAGCTCCAACACTTGCCTTGCAAATCCCATCTTCCTCCTTCCTAGAGTACGTCGGCTCGCCTTCAGGCAAATTAAAACAATTACAAAAGCCCAGCTCCAGATTTTTCTTTTGTCTGCAAACCAGCAGCTGACCACCCTCACATAACAACTGGGGAAGTTTTGATATATCATACTCTGTATCTTGAATATCGTACGGATAAGTAAGATTTTTACTGATTATTTGAGATTCTAAATTGATTGCAGCGTGCATTCGAGCATCGCTTATGTTTGCTGCCAATTCCCATATGAATTCGTACTTTGTTTCCGAATGCGTTCGGCCATGTTTCTTTGCCTTTTGGAATTCTCCATCTAGATCTTGTTTAGCCGCGACGTAGGCTTGAATGGCCGTTAGGATAGGTTGGGAATGAACTATCCAGGAAGGGTAATGGCAAATGTCTCCAGGTTTGGCCATGCGGCCGTCGATGATTCCTTCCAACTGCGTTGAGTCGAAGGTCCAATCTCGCCATATTGATGATGCATCAGCTTGGTGCAGCAAGGCGTTCGTGCACATGCATAGAGCTATCTGGACTAAATTTAGCTCCATATTTTTGAGCGAATTTAAGTGTTTGCCAATTCAGTAGCCTTACGCGAGAAAGTTTACAGCTAGTTTACATTTTTTTAGAATAATATTCCCCACCACTTGTGATCATTTACCAACTTTGCTGGCGAACACTATGACGACAATATAATTATCTACCTTGATAACTTGAGGTCACACTTGGGGCATTCCAACAAAATACTGTAGCGAATGTTGCCAGTTATTACCTTGTCACAAGTTTACAACTTACTGTATTTACCGTATATCACCGCGAAATATTTCGTAAAGAAAGAAATCTTGCCACAATTACAAGCTAAATAATTCTCTAAGTGCAAAGAAATGGTCAAGATAGGCGTTGAGGCACCCACATTTCCCAACGACTATTGTGACACGGAGAAGTTTCGTATTATTAAGACTTTTCCCTTAATGATGATGAAGACGACTGTGCAAACACCTCAACATTTTTCAGCCGAGACAAATGCACAGTCTATAATGACAATGTTAGCAACTCCAGTTGAAATAAGCCACTTGGTAACCACTAATGATTGTCCGAAAGCTCACAGAAAAATCATCAACAACTTAGACTGATTGGCCATAATTGTTCTGAGAAAAAAAGATTACAGGGAAAAACAAGCGGATTTTCAGGTGTCAAAACACTGAGAGCAATGCATTATTGCTGGCCCCACACGCAGGGATCATTAAAATTCCTGACCCATCCATCAATGCACTTTACGGCTGACAAAATAAGTGCGGGGAAAGAGTCTGCAAATACTAATTATTGCAGTCAACAACACACGGCACATTTTCCTTTCATCTCTCTCATCCCATGCCGGAGGTTTGACTCTCCTCATGGCGGTATCCCCCTTGGATTCAATTTCTTTTATTGTTACAGCTCCAATAATCGCTATTTCGGGAGTCGTAAATAATAACAATCAAGCAAGCCAGAGAGAGAAGTGCGTCTGTCTGACTGAGGAGCATTGAGTTCGTTGCTACTGCCACTAATTGGCAAACGTGATCATCTCACGGGAATCCTTTCGGATTCACTTGAAACGAGCCAGACTTTCACATTAAAGGCCGTCTTGCCAAAGTAGTGCCACAGAAGCGATGCTAATTCATCCACCAACTCGACCCAAATTTGAACAAAATTCATGCGAATTCCAGCACATACGTGTAAAAATTTTCAGTTGACTCACTAACAATTTAAAAAAGCCTGCGGCCAAGAAAACTGTAGATGGACAAGAAGGAAGAAGCTTCTTCTTCCTAAGTAAGTTGTTCACTTGTCAAGAAGTTCGTATGGCGTCGGAGAACATGCACGTCCTACGCTCAAGATGAATTTTTTCAGGGGACAAGTCATCGTAAATTACAAAGTTGAGTCGTCGTACAAGACTTGAAAGCAAGCAGACGAGAGGATAATGAGTCGCAAACAATGGCAATTTGAATCCATATGAGAGCACACAGTACACATTAAATTGTGAGCTATTAACTCGGACGTATCATCATCAGCCTAGTCTACGTAACTTTTCTCCATTTAATTTATCAAAATATATGCTCAAGCTGCTGCGAAATTTTGACTCGGAGTACGAAGAGACGAAGCTCCTGTGTCAACCTCTCGTGTGGTCTGCCCATTGGCTATTATTTTAAACGGCAGCAAACCCCATGATTGTGCAACAAAGCCGGTCATACTATCTTTATTCCCATCAAGCTCCCCGTCAACTAACCGATGAACAGGTGAACAAATGAGGAATCGCCGCCGCTGTTCCCAGCAAATATATATACTCATGGATGCAGAGAAGAAGACATGTAGAAAAACCAGTCATTTTCACTAACTCACAACCCGTCTAGTGTGTAGGACTTGGAGAAGAAAAAAGTCGTGTTTAGGCTTGAGATCAGCAGGTAAATTGACCGGTTCAACCCATTCATTGACTCCTTTGTTCTCGGTTCATCTTATCGTTCATCTTTGTTCGTGTAATAAGCCGACTTCTGACACTGCCTATAATTCTGCATTCACTTCACATTGGAATTTAACTATAAGTGAATGAGGAAATTAAAAGAGCCCGAGCCACTGTGGACTGATAGTATTTGGCAAGTTGAATTCCCTCACGGTCAACATCAAAGCTCATGGACAATGTCTTATAGCACTTTATGAGGGTAAATTACACTGCAAAACCAGCCAAACTGTTCCCATATAAATCGTGGGTAGAAAAACCAGACCAGCTGCTTTAAAATCGGCTTCCGTCACCCTCATCTTCCCAGCATACTTTCAATTTCAAATAAACTTCCCTGCGGTCTGCATTCTCAACGAGATGCTGTGGGTCGAATTTTCTAATGCAATGCTCACCTTCTCAGTATTGAATCCAAGTGGCGGCTGATTAGCATACGAGAGGGTGAAAAGTTTGACATATCAATATCATCCAGCTCACGATCTTCCAAATCAAACATTCATTATGCATGATAATTAAGAAACTCTGTCATATAATTCTCATACCTGCAGCTAGGCCATTTCCCTACTCCTACTCCTCACAGCTCATCTTCACACATTTAAAATAATTAAGTTCCGCCTCCTGGAGTGCGGCGAGCAAATAAAGCGGACGGCGAAAGAATGATTTTTATATGGAAGATCAGGCCCCTCTGGTCGTCGATACTCAAGTGTAATGCACTTGACTACAACTTCCCAATCTATTCTCTTCTGATCGACAGCTACTCTTGTTACTATTAATGTCAATTTTCCACACTCTCTCGTTACATGGGGAAAACATGGAAAATGGCCGAAGGCGGGCTGAACACAATCTGTTGCACATGCTATATATTTTATTTCTTTCTATGTCAGCTATTTACTCGCTTTGGGTGGTAGGTTTACAACGTTGCTCAAGTCTTTGGCATGGATAACAGTGTAGAATGTTAGCCTGAAGGCATGACATATTATGCGGTTGCCATTATGATGATGATGACTTGGAGGAGGACTAGACTTCAAATATTGGATTTTAAATGACACCTGTTATTTACACAGCGTGTGTTGCTGGCTCTCGAGAGAGGCCATTATTATTTTCTATTAGAGTCCTTTAGTGGGTCAATATGGCTCACACCGGGAGAAGCCATAATGTGGAGGACATGTCGAGTACAGTACAGTATACTCCTCTTGAGAATTATAATAGGGAAATTTTCTTCCTCCAGCCATTATTATCCCAGCACGTAGGCTGATGCATTAACAGAACCAATCTGTGTCCTGGTCACCCATTATTATTATTATTCATCCTATTGCCGTAATAATGACCCAGAGTCGGCCACACTTTTACCTGGCCCACAAAAACTACATATAAGGAATCAATCAGGCGGAAACTTAGCTCAATCAATACCATTATATTTTTATGGGGATAGGACGGCGAATTTATGATGAAAAAAAAATCAGAACTAATCTCAATAATTTTAAGCCTCAGGGAAATGACCATGAAAGTTCCAATGGAGTTTCTGTTGGTCAAATACACATTTATTATGTTAATGTTGTACTAATAAGCATAAATGTAACACTAATGCACTTCAATGCTGTCCCAAAGCACGTAAACATTCCACTAATGCTTGAGGAGTGGAAACGAAATGTGAAAGTATACGAGAGCAAAAGGGCAAATGTGTGTATTAAAGCACAAACGATAATTTTACATGCGGCCCAATTAAAGCAAGGAAATCGGCGTAAGAGTAAAAGGGTCATGTCTTCAGGACAAGTATGGTGCAAATAATTGAAAAAGAAGCCGACTTTATCGCTTTTTTTATCTCCATCGAGAATATTATTTTAGCCCCTGAACAATGATTAGACCCGTAAGAGCCAAGACTGATGAGGAGCAGGCAGTGAGGCATGAACAATAGGACAAGTATCTCGGAAACATTTGGGATGAGAAATCAGTGCGACTGTCAGTCTCTCAGCATGAGATTCAAATGTCATCTTGTCGCCCATTATTTTCACGTGCAAGATCCGCCACAGCGCGTGTTAGTTTAGTCATCCTCATCGCCTCAATGCAGCAGCTGATAAAGATCATCGTAGATTCTCTTCGAGATCATGTTGCCAACCAGGAGGAGGTAAAGTAGGAAGTAATGCAGGCTGAGCGTCATGATTTTCATTACATTTTAATGACAGCACACTTGGAGAATGGAAGAAAATAGTGATATCGTGATTAAATTTAATAACATTTAGCCCCAATTTCTTCAACTGCTCCACCTTCCTCCTGTTCTCCATAAGTTTGTAATGTAAGTTGAATGTAACATTTAATATTAATTTTTGCAGAATCAGCCACCGCAAGCCACTAGCGTTACAAAACGTTTTGGATTTATGGCCTTTGTTCCACGCCTCGCTGGCAGTGCGGTAGCCATGTGTCCATATGGAAAGGTTTGTGCTTTTGTTCGGACAAAGGCGACACTTCTATTATGCAACTTGCCGGCGTGATTATTATTATTCTTAGGACATGACAGCTTCAGCATTGGACGAGTGATTGGATTCGCGACGTGTAAACATTGACGCATCCGTCGGTAATTGAAGGAGTGAGAGATTTGTAAAGATTAATAGACTCAATAAGACATTGGCTCTCTCGTGATCATCATATAATGATGGACATCTTCCCCTCCTCTTTGTTTCCAATAGAAAGGGAAATTATAATTGTTGCAAGGACGGAGGAATGAAGGATTTCGTAAGAAATTATTGATTGGATAGCGAGGGGGCATTATTATTCCTCTCGTACCCTAAGTGTTCTAATGAGCCAGCTATTTGCTCATCATCACACCCTTGACGCTGCTATGCCCCTCATGTTTCCCATTGTGTTGAGGTTGATCTTGATACGAAACATTGGTTCCACGTCAACCTCAGCAATAAGCCCGCATCCGCATGGGTAACAACAAGATCTGTGTACACTTGAACATTGACCAATTTATTAAATCGACCATGTCACTCATACCCCCATTCCCCTGACAAAAGGCGCGGTGTAAGTCTTGCATCTCTTTGTGTTCTTGTACATATATATGAGATGCTCAAGTAAACTTTTTATGCGCCTCTTTTCCATTAAATCTCCGTGCCAGTTGAAAGAATAAAAAATGAAATCGATACAGAAACCACAAATGGAGATGACGGTGGGGCAAAAAGCCCGAGCTTGAGTAGGTCTTTGAGTGCGATTATTGCAGCGAGACTCACCCTAGTCGACTTTGATTCACTCGGTCAGTTCATCACCTTGCCCTTTTCTGCCACAAATTTAAATGTTTCTGTGTCGCCTACGGATACTGCAGCCGCTTTACAAGATCCAAGCAGAAGCAGCAACACATTTTATGTTAATTTTGGGATAGACTGCGATCGAGAAACTGATGTCATACAAATTCAAACGGGCAAATCAGTAAATAAAAAGGGAATTTTATGCCTTTCGTTTAACTCAGTGGTACAGTAAGACGTTTATTATGTCATACTTGATCCATCTTTGAAATTATCTTATCAGAATATTGATTCTTACTGGACCAGTTCTTCGACGCCAAGTCATAGTAATCGCTCTTACATTCAAGTCATCTTCTCGACAACATTGAGAAGAAAATTCTTGTCAGTTTCCGCTACCTCTGCTACCACTGTCAACATGCTGAGCTTTGGTCTTTGAATAATGAACGAGCGCAAATTTGATTGACAGCAACAAACGGATCTACGAGGTGACACAAATCTGTTGCTCAGCGGCAGGAAATAATGAGGGAGACGAGAACAATAGTATATGACCCGTTGAAGAATTACTTCTGAAGCCCCTAGTGCATCAAAGTCTGACTTGAAGATGAAGCAGTTGACTTGCTGACGGGTTTGTTGTACGTGACATCATGACAAGACAATGGGGAAGCTGTGGTGTCATCAAGGAGAACATTTCCTTTACTAATTCAACCAGCCCACCGGGTCTAACAGTTTGTCAACATCTATGTCTCTGTCTGCACTGCTCCTCTAGGCTTCATCATCATGTCATTCCTCTTGCTCATTATGAAATCAATCTTCCTCACCTGCTTCCTGCACTGTCTCAAGTCTACCTTTCTTCTTCGATTGTTTAAACATGTGTTGATCTGTTGAAAAGGAAATTCTGAGGGCAGTTTGTCGATGAGAAATTGTAGGAAAAATGGTGTATTCTTGTCGTCTACATAGCATGGCATTGCATGTGGTAAATTATGGAGGATCAAGTGAGTGAGTCTAGTCTCAAAGTGGTGCAGTTCGACGCCCATTATTTCCCCATTAAACCAAACTTTTTCACGCTCCTTATTATAATTTATATTGTGAATGTATGTTTGCATGTAATGTGTGTGTACGCATGGGCCCGATGGACACCATGAAAACTGCTTGAAAATCTTCCAAAATGTAATCTTTAGCTCATGCACTCAGGGAAATAAGGTCGGCATAATAATATCTGTAATTTTCTTAACCCTCTCATTATTTCACGTTGCCAAGCACATGTACAAAGTAGAATGCTACAGTCCATAATACACAGCATCAGCATGATTCCATAAGTATCATCATCATCATCATGATAATCATATCAGCCTCCTCCTCCACCACCTCTTCATTCATACAGTCACAAAAAGAAGGGAGAAAACTTGTGAGTTTTACCACTAATTATTATTATCTCCCGCTTCAATGTCAATTTTGTCTCTATCCCGCATCACCAAAAACGACGAAGAGTCAGCAGACACTGTTGAATTCAAGTTAGCAAGATTATGATGAAGGAAGTCAACCTAAAAATGTCAGGGACATGAGAAGAAAAATATCACATGATAAACCATAAGATTTCCCATGTAAAGTGAGGAGGTAATTTGTGATCATTTCACAAGCCGCCATTATCATCATCCTCATTATTCACAGGATCTCCTCTTCACTTCCACATTATTGTCACAGAGAGAAAGATAAAATGCAGTGCTGACATTCAACTCAACGCCACCACCACCATAATATACACACTCATCATCTTGACCTCCATATCCGCTTGAATGCATACTAGTTGTTTGGGGAAAGAGGCACAGACAGAATTGAGACTCCGGCCGAAGCTTAAAAGTCGGGGGAAAATGCCAAGAAAAATCCTTTGCAAGTAAGTGGGAGAAGAAACAAAGAGGAAAAAAACAAGCCAGAGCTGAGCTGTGAAAGGGAACGAGATAATAATAATAACATTGTGTCTACAATTGATTAGACCGTCCCACCTCATCCATTCTGCAAACTCATCCTTTCAAGACACGTTGACATAATTATAAAAGCTAAATGTAAACATGCGCTGCAGTTCTTCTTGCTCACTGCTCAATTATAATTCGATGAGCATTTCATGTCACTGATTGATGATTATGATGATGATGACCAGGCAGGCTGTAAAGTCCCACATGTAGCCCACTTTACAATCACACAGCAAATAAAGAGAGCATAAGTGTGAAATGAATTGAGGACATGTGGCCCATTCTTCTGTCACTATGAATTAAAATTAATTTTCCCTATCCTCAGAATAGCTTGTACATATATTTACAAGATTAGCAGAGATTTTTAGAGGGGACATTTCCAAGGCCCACATTTCCCTGGCGACACTAGTAGCTCAAAAGCTATGCGGCTTAAAATAATATGATCGACATGCTCTAATCCCGAGCTGCATCAATATTTTAGCTTAAATGATTGTAATAAAATACAAATTGTAATAATATGTAGTTGAAATAGTAATAATAATAAAATTGTACAACTACGACCTGCCAACGTTTACTTATTGGGAGGTTGACCAATGGAAAATAAATCGGATTAGCATACACAAGCCCATTCAGGCCTGAACTTCCGAATGGAAACACACAAAGTAGAAGGTCATTGCTACATTATCGCTGCCGAAGAAGCCAGTTTTATGCATGATGAACATATTGCAAAGCTCACAGCGTGCTGCTGAGTGATTGTTATAATTCAGGTAGGTTGTCTGCGGTGAACCTGGGAATAGTAGACTTGCAAAATTATCCTCCCCTACTGGTTGGCTGAGTGTAATAAAAGCTCCTTCAACTCCGCACTTGCCTGTTCAATGGAACAACAAAAACAACCCCTAATCTTCCCTCCAATCACGTTAGATTCCATCAATAAGATAATCATACTGAATTAATCCCTTTCCCGACGTCCACAGCCAAGACTTCATCGGCTTCAATTCCAATTGATTTTATATGCAACAGGCCCGGAATTTGGCCATGTTGTCCAAACCGTCCAATTGTTACATTCGCTACCCCCTCCTCATATTCTCTTCACACCGGAAGTTCACGGAGGGTTTGGTGTGGGAATTGAAGGCTCAAGTCACCCTCAACACCACCATCACTCGCTGTACAGAATTCGAGCTGACAAACTCACTACAGTATGCGACTTGAACTCATGAATACCCCACGCTATGCAATGACTCCATAAAAATCCCTCGGACTGCTCACCTGTGTGAGCAGTGAGCACATCCTGGTAACTTGATTCCCATCTGCTCCCCTCCATTCTCCCATAAAGTATTTTCCATTTCATTTCATTGGGAATTTTCATCTTCCTCACACAGCCTCACTGTGTTACGGCTATAGCCCTAATAGCAGTTTGAAGTCAAGCTTACCCCAAGCTAGAGCAATGCATAATTTCAACATTAAAGCTCGCAACAAGCCCCAGAAGACCTCACAAGTTCAATAAGCTCGTACCAACAAGAAGAAACCTTTGAGCTCTTTGGACAAAGAAGCTTGTTTCTTTGATTTTTCCATGGAACTCAGTCCCACGATCCTTTCCGAGCAAATTCCCCGTGTGAATTTTCAAAGTGCAGACTAGAAATTTACGTCAAATCTCCAAGACTGATGGCAATGAGAGATCTTTCTTCAAAAGCCTCCATCAAGTCAAATGAGCGCATAGGAATTATCCTCGTATTATTGCCATTACAAGCTCAAATTATCCCTCATCACGCGTAGACATTTCTCTCAAACAATCACGAGCGAGTTAATTGTTTTAGGGGCTCAATTATGCAAAGCGGGGTAAGTGCCCGCTGTTCAAAAGGCAAGTCCATGATAAAGGGGATGTACATAAACAACAGCTCGCGTCACCATGTCATGGAACTTGTTCAGCTTCTTGGAAGTGTTTAACATGGGAAAAGACATGTGAGAAAAGCTATGATTATAGTCGCTCACAAAGTGCAACTTGTTGGATTATTTTGCACGTATTTCATTAGCCTGCTGGAGTGTGTTATTAGCCGGTGTCACCGGAAGACGAGAGCCGTTGAACTGCGAGGTGCAATCACTATAAATCATAGGCAAGGTCGCGCTGCAATTACATTACACTTGAAATAAACGACACCCTGTGAGTTAAGGCAAGTCAAGTCGAACGTCAAAAAACATTTGTGGGATTTCCTCAGTCAAGCCTTCTCATTTTCCACTTTACTCCCGCAGCTGTCAAGGGCCTATTTTTTACACTCGAATGCCTGACCCGCTTGACTTGACGTGGAAATCAAGGTGTTGATCCCAGCTTCTATTTCAGCTCAAAGTTCATCATCACCGGTGTGATTAATGGCTTCATTTTCGCTCATTTCCCACCCTCCTCGTTAACTTAAAAGGGGCCAGAAGTGTGCAAGTCATATCGAAATCCTTCCTTGTCTCCACAATGATTTTTTTTTCGAATTTCTAAATTGTCTCTTTCACCTCTTCTATCACCTTAATTGCTACCAAATTGCTCGGCCAAATCGTTTAAAACGGTTCTAGTTGTAACAAGACTCGAATTCAAGCACTTTTTAAAAACTAATTCTATCATTGCACAAACACACAAAGCACACAAATCTCTCAAGCCTAAACGTAAAACTGTTAGAGTGGATTGGATAATGGTGTAAAAAAAAGTATTTTCAAAATTGGACCAGCAAAACTCTCTTCCGCTTTGCTCACTACATCAGCCATCCCGGCACAGAGTGTGTACACAATAAGAGATAACTTGAAACGGTAATACACGCATAGCTGCATCCATGAAATGAAAACAACTGAAACTGTAAGTATATTTCAACATGGTCAGTTGCAATTACCTTTGAACTTATGCTACATTTCAGTCATGCTCACTGATTTCATATGTGAAACTATTATCCTTCATACTGATCAACTGCCGTTTTACAGTCAATTTCAGCCGCAGGTAAGCATCGCCTTGAAGTTCCTCATGGAAACCTTCACTTCTTTCTCTCTCATCTCGGAACTTGTGAAAAGTACATCGGGATTTTTTTCAAGGTAACGGAAATAAGCGGTCTAACTGTTAGCTTGTCGTCAGCTATCTTTTTTATTGCAAACAAATTTAAATGCAGTGCTCCCGACCGTGATTTATTTCTGTTGGAGAGCAGATGGTAAGGATTGGTATCGTGTGAAAGGGAAAAGTGTTGCGCAGCATCTTCCTTGCTCGATCTCTATGCGTTACATTCTTAAGACTTTGGGCCTAATGGCGTAATAATAATTATTTCTATAGCAAAGGTCCATTGAGTTTTTTCGTCATAATGTCCAGCCAGCCGAAGAATACTTCCGGTGGCTGTACACTGACAGACGCAAACACATGAGCACTGTTACTTGATTTCAACCCCACCGGCTATACGCACGAAGTAGAATCAGCACAACACGCACAACAAGGGAAGGACAGGCATATTTATAACATCATACTAAAGTCGACACATTAATCCATCCCCTCATGCGCACCAATGCCTCACGTGCCCTTTTGTACACATTTTGGTTCATCTTTCATTGTTACTCGATCGTCCTATTCACCCCTAACACCTCCGCCGGAAATGGATCCAGCCATTTTAACGGGTCTCAAGATCCGATGATATACGGCAATTATTTTTAATATTAATACAGTAGTCACATGCTGTTGGAAAGACTTTAGGTGTGTTTTAATTTTGGAAATAATTCACATGACGGAAGGTAGAGAGAGAGATCTAGATTGGCATTCAATTCTAGCTCAATTGGATCCACTTGTCTTCGTGGGAAGGAGTTGGTGAAGGGTGTGTGTGTGAGAGAGAGAGAAGTGTGTGGCTAACAAAGAATGCTCCATTGCATTGTTGAGGGCAAAATGGAAATATAATTGAAATCGGCCCACAAACAAGAGTCGTCATAATAAAATGCAAAGAATATGTGTGTATATATTTTCACATAAGCACCTCACGCTTCATTCTGAAGGCTTCACAACAATGCGGAGCCAACTTTCTTGAGAATTTTGCGGTGTGGTTGGTGAGTCAGCTTCCATTGTTGTTCCGTAAAAACATTTCAACATATTTCAGGAGAGAAGTAATGAGCTGATACGTACGGCCAGTCCACTTGACAGCTTTCTAATCACTCCGCAATAATCCGCGCAGTCATTTTGTCACCCACAATATATCCAAGAAAACAGGGCAATAATCCCTTTCTCTTCTAAATTTCCTTGTCAATAGCCAGTTAATTACCTGATCTACTTTGAGTACACAAGGAGTAATTAAAGAGACAAATGTCCAAATGTTTAATTATCGACCATCTTTGGTTACAAGATGCAAAATAATATCTGCGCATAATATCAGCATCGCAGAGGCTAATTGAAGCTTTCTTCACACTGACCAACGGAGTGGAAACTACCTTAAACCAGTCACCATGTCAATGTGGATCCAGTGGCGTAATTAATCCACCATTTCTTCCTTCCATCTGCCTGTCATTCCCTGTGCCCCAAGAAAGAAGACAGAGGGCCCCGTTCACAGTCAAACTGCTGTCATCCATTATTGCCAAGACATAACTGGACTTTGTATTGGTATTGGCAAGACTATATGATGTTTCCTCATGTAAACAAACCCAACTTGCAGCCCGTAAGCTCCCTGTCTATCAAATATCAACGTGAACGCACTCCTCTATTTTCTAAGCACAATCACCAATAATTACGGGAGAAAAAAAGTGAAATGAAATTACAAGAACTTTCGGTCACCATCTGCTGCTGCTGCTTTACCTTGCAAGATCATCATTACATATATCTTCATTTCTCCTTCGTTTGAGCGACCAGAAAAAAACACACAAGGTGTTCTTCTTTCAGAATCAAACTCCGTTACGAAAGATGGGGTACAGAAAATAGACGACGGGATTATTATTACACTGGCCATTTCCACACAAATCTTTCAATTTCTCCCCACATCACAACAGTCAATGGACACAAGCTGCTTCTTTGCTTGTAATTACGTGACAAAAAAGTGAGCATACCAAACGTGTGCCGCTACTCTGTCAATCCTCCGCCTATGGACCATGACGTGGACCGTAAGACATTTTACGGCATTACATATAGCACAGCTATGAAGAACAAGCAAAAAATAAATAATTCTGGGAAAAAAGATACAAATTTCAATCAGAAGGCTCCTTCATGTGCCTGTGATTGATTGACTGTGAAAATTCCACATGATAATGACAGGGAGTGTGGAGGGTGATAACACATTGGACAGCCCATATAGTTTCCTGTACATGATTACACGTTAGACTTGCAATAATCATAATGCTCATAATTACTCCAATAATGCTTCGGACGGTGCAAGAAAATGTAGTAAGAAACTGCAAACAGAGAATGGAATTAGGTAGGATATAATTTTACTTCGTTAGTCCTCGTATACAATGACCGCATAGCTCGATCAAGAACTAGTTCTCAATGTACAAAATAATGACAATGATAGCAACAGGATGAGTCCATACGTACTGAACTGATTGGAAATGATTTTGAGAGAATTTTCCCTGTTAAACTTGAGAATTGATAGCACTCCTTCAACCACTCTCCCTCTTGTATGCCTGGCTATATTATTTCCAGGGCCAACATTACTATTATGCAATATTCAAAGGTTGTAATAAGCCATCATTGCACACATGATCAAGCTAGGAAATTGCTAAGATGGAAAAAATCAGCCATGCTTGGTCAGCACGATTGTGCATATACTTTACATTCAAACCCGGAGTTCATATCTGATCACGTCAACAGGCTTTTCCTATCTTGGTCGTTATTTTAATGTTATAAATGACTACCATACCTTATTGTTTTCCCACTTCATAACAAAATAAAAAAAAATACAGCCCGAGAAATGTAAATCATTGCCCAGCTGTTGGTTGAATATAAAAAAAGTTAGCAAGGCTCCTGTTCGTGGCGATTGGCGATAAGAAATGACCCTGATTTTTACAAAGTTCAAACCCGTTTCTATGCAGGCAGATTTGATTGGAATCAAATTTGAGCAGGAGCAGGATTTAAAGGACATTGGGAGGAGCCTCAGGAATGACTTATAGTACGTAAAAGGAGCCTAATCAGCAAGTGATTAGTCATTTTAAACAATATTCTCTCTCTCTCTCCCCATTAAACCCCTTCATGGGTGTTACTAACGTTTTTATAATCCCTCTGTCTCACTTGATAACTATTTTTAATCACGAAGTTAGAAAGGGAAAAAGAAATATGAGTCTTGATTAACTTCTAATGTGATCCAGTTGATAAATTATAAAGGTTTGTTATTGGAAAATAAAAAAAAAGTAGATTGTAATAAATTTTATTGTGTGAAATCCATGTGGGAGTTTAGCATCTGGAAATCCTGCTCTAGTTCATCTCATATGATAATCAACTTGAACAAACCAGCCGCTGCAAAGTTGAAACATTTTTGCCGAAATTCCACTACTCAAGCAAACAAATAATTTTGATACATTTGAATATCAATGGGATGATAACCTTCGCCTTTTGTCTAATAACAAGTTGATATTTAAATTGTTCCTGTGCGTAAATGGCTACCCACTGTGAGAATTTCGTTGAGTGCACCACTATACTGTCTTTCAAGCTCCAACATTTTAATGAATCCGGTTCACAATGTCTCAGTAATTGCCAGCTGAAGCGCTAACTTAAGCGGCAAGCTGATTCCAATAAAATTATTCCCTGTCTACAAGCAATAATCATGATCAGGCTCATTCAATCCACCCCCTTCTTCTAATTTATACCTATTAAATCTCTCTCACACACAGTGTTCCAATGAGAATTTATGAGTTCTTTTTCCACATCGTAACTCCTAATTTTTTTTCACCTCATACTTCCTTCTCAAGTTCAACACTTCCGAACTCAACTATTACAACAGCAATAACTTTTCTTACGCATTAGTGAACATAAGTTCTGGCACATTTGGGCGCAATTTAAAATACTTTTGTTTGAATTTTTTAATACATTCTGAAAGCAATTAAATAGCCCTTTCCAAGTTCAAAGTCATGGATTGTCAAAAGTTGGGATGCCGTCATCACTGATTAAGTCTCTGTCTATATGCTTCTGTTCCATTGAATGGCACATATAAAACCGACGACAGATACTTAAACTCATTTACGATCATGCTGCCCCAAGTTTATTACAATTTCACATGGCTCAATAAATTCATTTCAAATAACTACAAGCTAAAATCCCTTTCAAATGGTTCCTTCTACGTTCTACCTGGTCTGATTTCTTTCGACTACGAGTCTCCCTGTGGCAGAAGCTTCAACGGAGTTCTCAAGGGTTTATTTAATCGAATTTCACATTCCGCTCGTGATCATTGATTAAATGATTGTGATCAAGAAAACAAGAACATATGTAGACAAGGCTTAAAATCGACAAAACGACGCTTCAGTATGCTTAATTTATGGCCCTCCGACAATTTGGCCAATCTGAGAACAATCCTCCTTATCCTTTCATGTGTCAGGCTCAGTTGTGTGAGCAAGAAAAATCACTAGCCATTTTCCTCTGCCGTTGTGAAGAAATTGGCTGGAATCAATCTGACGGGAAAATTAACGCTGAGAGGAAGAAGGCAAACACGTTGTCATGGAATACAGTCAGGTGGGGGAGCGATAAAGTGCGTGAGGATGCATTATTTAGACCCGGTAGTGGCTGGAATATGACACAAGTCTATTGTGAGCATATGTGCATGCAAGCTGGAAACCTTTAATCATTTGGGTAATGGAATAGTGTTTGTTATAATACTTCCACCATGTGGGACAAAGAGAGTCAGAGAGGAAAAAACAACCCCTCCTGGACTGCTGTTACGCTTCTTGCTGTCTTTCCCTTCATAATATGTCCCTCTCTTTTCCGGTCTGAAGGGTAAACTGATGATGTCGATGGGGGTACAAAAAACCTAAAACTTGGTCTTGTCTCTATACATCCTACACGTATACAGTAATGTCCGTTCCACACTGAAGGCTCCTTGCATAAACAACACACATGCATGAAGAATGACATGAGCGCCGAACATGGAAAAAGTTGTAGGAGCGAAAAAAGTTATAAATGATACTGCATTTTTACCTCCACTGGCCTCCTATTTGGGGCTACTCACCGTGAATTACTCTACTCTACTTGTGTCATCTTATTAAATCTACTATATTTATTGTCGGACGTCTTTACCTCAACACACGGTCATCTGTTCAATGATTCCAAGACGTTTTCAGTCCCGGTCCGTGATAAGTCCAATGCAGTGTCACCAGGTCACAACACTTAACACTTTAAATCAATACTTTCAACTTGTAATACCTCAAGAACATTAAGTAAATTGTATTGTACGGAAGCACTTTGACGTCAAGAAACGGACTGGCTGTGTTTATCTGTTGAAAATCATCAGTCGGATGGCACCGTTCAAGTGTCAGTCAATGTATGTGCTTGACAGGTAAGAAACGATTGCCCTCAGGCTGAGCACAAGTGGTAGCAGATCCTTACACAAACACGTCTGTTCCTCACGAGCAACAAAGGCACACTGAGTTGTACCATGCGAATGCAGCAAGCTCAACTGAGACTGCGAAAGGGGTGAACTGTGCGCCTTCACTTCCCTTTACATTGCCTTGTGCATCAAAAAAAGATAAATCCACTCTGTGTATCCATGCGAATTTCCTTCAAAATTTCTCACAATTATTTCAACACCATTCCAGCTTATATCCAGCTTAATCAGATACTTTTATTGGCCATGATTTCATAACATTGAGTAGTAGTGCTGAAAAATAATCATGTACAGTGATTAAGAATGTGAAATTTTTTAAGCGTAATAACCGCCATAACCACGGCCATATCCGCCATAGCCTCCATAACCACGGCCATAACCTCCGTATCCACCGTAACCCGCATATTCTCCATAAAGCTGTCGATATGCGCCATACTCTCCGTAGCCACCGTAACCGCCATAACCACGACCGTAGCCCCCATAACCCCGACCGTAGCCCCCATAACCCCGACCGTAGCCCCCATAACCGCGACCGTAACCCCCATATCCGTAACTCGAACCCACAGGTTGCGATAGAGACAAGGTCGCTGTGTCCAAAGCCGCCCCAAGCTCCGACAGAAGCGTTCCGGTGGCTCCGTGAACTGTGCTGGTGATCCCGAGCGCTAACACGAATGCCATCAATGCCTATAGAAAACGAAAGCAAGAAAGTAAAATATAATACAAATAAATAATCAAGTAATGACATATCGAATTATCTCAAAACTTATCTAGAAAAATGTTCAACTCACGCCAAACTTATTCATTGTGAAATATGTGGAAGATGCGATGTCTTCAAAGGGTTTATTGTACACCTTGGCTGGCTCATCTCAACTGGAGTTGAATTGGAGATGCTGGAAATTTAAATACGTTCGCAACTGATGAAAAAAGTCTTCCTTATTAATGCCAGAGATTCCAGGAATGAGGATGGTGACCGTAAAAGGCATCAACATGACTATTATAATTGGAAGCATTAAAAATCAGTCGTTCGGACATCGCAGTGGCCTTCATTGCGTAATACCAAGAAGTGTTTTAATGAGGCATACTGCTATCAAACGAACGACTTAAGTGATGTTTCTTACGGTGTGCTTACAAAGCGTCATGGCATATTACTACGAGGAAGCCTGGGATTTGACATGAAAGAGTTTCTTAGAAATGGTACTTTTTCTGTCAATAATACATGATTAAAGCACAATGATATTTTCAGTCGAAAGCCGAAACCTTCAAACGGACCCGTTGACATTGATAGGCAAGTATAATGGACTCGCTGAAATTAATAGTGACATATTTACTGGATATGCATTTGTATTTTACCTGTCAGACATGGCTGATTTTAAGAAGAATAAGGATGTGCTACCGCCACCACGCATTATTATGTCATCAGCTTCGAATGAAAGCTGAATTGTTTATCTACTATTGCAGTTTCTTTTTCCGCAAATAATTTTGTTTGCCCTGTTGCATAAAAAACAATAGTGTTGATTCCAGGTTGAAAGTAACGTCGATTTCACTTTAAGAAACAGTGCAAAGTCTGCAGTAGGAAGTGGCAGTTTCAGGTGAAACTGTCTCCAGTAGAGCGAGATTCAGGAGATAACAATGGCTGGACTGAATTTACTTAAAGTTTTTATTAGTGTGATTGCCTTAGACTTAAATAATTATTATTTTGCGTCCGCCTGGTTCGAGTTTTGCACGCCTAGTGGGATCATAACAGTATCATCAAAGGATTGTCCTTTTGGCGTTCTGTACAAGAAACCGCAAGAGATTGGAAATTGTTGGTATCCCCAGGCGTAAGAATGCTCTACCAGATCCTAAATATTTTTCAGAGGCCCAATTATACTTCAAAAATAAAACAGTTTTGCCGTGAAAACGACTCGATAAACAATGGCCTCACTTGTGAAAAATGACACATGACTTAAAGATCCGAAACAATTTCCTTTTACCACAGAGGCGAACATATTTCTGATGTATGCACCGATGACAGGGACCCAGACAGCTCTAAGAAGGTCCAGTATATCGATGTCGGTCCAGATGACGAAGAAGGGCCTTCTAATCGTAAGTAGAAACCCTCTCAGTTCACATTGAAGACTCTGTTGATACTATAAGTACTTTTTTAACCAGCCGGATACGAAGGCGAGAGCTGTAAAGACGTGGAACAAGACGGTGGAGATGATAAATGTACCGGTGAATACATAAAAGTTTCCAGAGACAACGCAATGGGGGAGGACGAACCTGTAGATTATGCTGGGGAAGGAAACGAAACAGCTGTGGAGCCCGACGACCCCAATGTTGACCGGGCCAATCGTGACGTTCGCCAACAGACTCTCCGTCTCTTCCTCTTTCTCAGCGGTCTGTTGGCTGACGAGCAAGAAAATATGCCCGCCATCCGCCTTATCAAACTGCTTAAGAAGAGTTTTGATATCCTGCGCAAATATTGTCATGTAAAATATGTCCCTCATTCGTTTACAAAGGAAATTCTCCGGTCCTTTCTTTTCTTACTTCGTGAGGCGGATCTGGCTCATGTTAAGGACATCTCGGTGGCAGAGTTTACAAAAATCAACGACGTGCTGGAAAGATGCCTCAAGGGGAACCCTCCGAATCCGTTTTATTTGACTGGCACTGTGTGCAGATCAACATCCAAGGTTCTGTATACCTCATTATCATTTATTAATAGACTGGAAATTATACCTAACATTTCCTTTGTAGATCACAGGAATCATAAAGACATGGGGAGACAAGGGAGCGGCCAGAGGCTTGATCAACCGCACACATCCCATTCAGAAGCCTAATGAATTATCCTTCAAATGGGGTAAATATGACGTGCCCATTGACACAACTTGGAGCGTCATGGATTTCACTCACGGCATGTGCTACGGAACTTTCAAGGATGATATGAATAGTCATCATTTGTACGAACAAGCGCTTGAGAGGCTTTTCACTCCCGAAATTCTTTTTAGATGGTAAATTTTAAGAAGATATTGTTCAAATAGAAAGAAATCATGCCACGCTGTTTTTTTTACGACAGGGCTCGACCAATCAAGCTGAACATGGAGAGTTTCTGGGACCATATGATGCGCAGTTACACAGACGTTTCGATGCGGAATATCGAGGCCTGCATTCAAGCTGCATACATCGGAAGTCCTTACTTGCATCGATTAGCCCGACCAATGGTGAAGCAACGGAAGAATTCTAATTCTAATACTGATTATGACGTTCCAGCAGCTCCTCCAAACGCGGCAGAAACATCTGCTAGGAAAAAGTACGGCTGAACTTACTCAGATATTATTTGTATTATTTTTTCATTATGATCCATTATTTGCCTATAGTATACATTCTCATTTCTTCAAAGTTATTTGATGTCAACCTTGTATTCTATGAGCCTTGTTTGATGTTTGTTTTATGAATTATGACTTGCTTTCACAGGCGCGACCTCTCAGCGATTTCAACCGCTTGGTGTTTTCTATCTAAAGAAGAAAAGGATGAGGCCCTGGCCAAAGTCAAGTCTACTTGCTGATATTTTAAGATAATTTAAAGCAGTAATATAATATATAATTGTTGTAAAGCTTGATGCTTAATTTATTCAACTTCCTCACAGCCCTAAACACGCTGTGAGAGGAACTTATGGATATTATTTAATAAACCCTAGCGACATCTTAAAAGCAATAAAGTAACTACGCAACACTTGATTTCTTTCCTCCACTTTTACATAACGAAAATCAATACAAAAATTCAATAATCAAGTTAAACTTAGCATTACAAATGAGATTCTTTGGCCATAAAGGTCTCAGAGACAATTCGTAGCTCAGTGAGAACAGAGGAATCTTGCTCTGTTCGATGTCTCCTTTGATAAAACGTTGAGGACCGTTCCCTCTGTGCTCGACTGTACTTTTCTGCCTTCCCCTTCGGCGACGTGCTTGAATAGAAACAAGCTTCCCGTGGTCCCTCATCAAGTCTTCGATCATCATCCTCTGGATCATCATAAGTATGCTCATCTTCATCCGAAGATATCGGTTCTAAACCCTCTGTAACTTCTGCATGCTTCTTTTCCCGGCAAGATTCTCGCTTTTCAGAAGATTCTGCGTGATTTTCAGGGCCATATTTCCCAATCTTCTCTTCAGGCTCTACTTTATTTAGGGTCACATTGTCAATTTTACTTTCTTCGACGTTTTTTGGCACACAGATATTTTCCTCATCTTCATCAGAGGAAATGCCGTCCGAATTTTGTATGGAAGACATTGAAGACTTGTACGTTTTCTCCGTTTCTTCCATAATCCCTTCTCGATACTCTGAAAATTATGGTACATTTGAAGAGAAACTAACTGTTTGGATATCGATGTACATAAGAACACATGAAAGTCTTACTCATTATAATTGGGTTCCGATTGAATCCACGTAAATCAAGGAAAGGACACACGTGGATATGATCAACAATACGCAAAGGTACGATAATTGTGTGTTTAAAAAATAACAACAAGCAGCCTTTGGATGCTCATATTTATTTTCTACTGAAGCATCCATCTCATTCAAATCACAAAAATGCAGTGTGTCTTCAATCAGACGTCTTCATCAACATAATCCAAATCCAAAACGCTATGACAACAAATACCGAAAAATATTTCGATCTTAATATTGACAACGAGCAGAGAAAGGACGACCAACGCTGACATATTCATAACAGTTCCACATCCGATGAGCTAGCATCAGTTGGTCAATTTCATCTGTGAAACCATATTCCTCGCTACTTTTCCAGTCTTCCCTCTAGGTAAGGCATCCACAATGTAAACTCCTCCACGGATTTGCTTGTACGATGCAACTTTCTCTGAAATTCCACATCAGTTTATTATAATTGTTGATTCAGCATGGACAAAATTTTATGAAAAATATTAAGTTTTTATTTTACCGTCAACAAATTTCCTGATGGTTTCTGTCGTTATGCTGGCGCCCGGATGAAGGACCACAACAAGTCGAGGAATGTGGTCTCCTCCCGCAGGATCTGGAATGCCAAAGCATGACGCTTCAGCAATTTCTGGATGACGAAGGACCACTTCCTCTAGTTCTGCTGGTGAGACCTGTGGAATTAGTTGGAAAATTCAATTTAAATAAAAATTCATATATTTTATGTATTCATGTATACAAATAGTTTACCTACAAAATGGAAAAATAATTATAAAAAAAAATACTATGCTGAATTCTGTATCCTTCTTACGTGATTATTAAAGTACTTGAAAGTATCCTTGATCCTATCAACAATGAAAACATTGCCATCTTCATCATAGTAGCCCAAATCCCCGGTCCTGAGCCAACCATCCTGGAAAGTCGCCTTAGTTGCCTCCTCTCGTTTCCAATAACCAACAGCCTGAATTTGACTTTTGACTGCAATCTCCCCGGACTTTCCAGCCCCCAGGGCCTTCCCACTGTCAATGTCCAAAATCTTGATGTAGGAATTAGGATATAATCGCCCAACAGACAAATACGGCAAATTTGGAATCGTCCTTATGCGACTGGAATATTCAAGGTCGACCGTTGTAGTAATCACGCAGCACTCGGTCATACCAAGTCCATTGATAACTGCCTTCATTCCTGGCAGGCTCATCATCAAACTGTAGTACTGCGGTGTCAACACGATGCCTCCAGTTGCAATGAATTCCAGCGAAGAGAAATCATAATTTTTCGCCTCCGCGTCCTTCACGAGTTGTGCCAAGTAGGTTGGGAAACCGAAGGCTAAGAAGGGCTGCGATGAATAAGACTCCACAGTTTTAATTTTTTTTTTAAATTTAATCAAAACATCAACAGGTGCTTTACCTTGTACTTATGAACAGCCTCAAAGAGAGCCGTCTTAGTTAAAGGGTTCATCATGATGGACCAAGTGCCATTAATTATATTCCTTACAGGAAACAAAGCTCCGAGGACATGAGTGCATCGCATGACATAAAGGACAGGGGCGTCATGATACGGGATGGCATCCGTGCTGGTGCAGAAGCTCAAGACGCATTTGTTGGTATATATGGCCCCCTTGCTTCGTCCAGTCGTTCCACTTGTGCAAAGAATCAGCACAGGATCGTCTAATTCGCCCACTGGTTCACATGGACAGGCTAAAAAAATCCAAATATAGACAGCCATGAGAAGAATTAGATAACTCTGATGACATAGTGGCACAGAGAAATAAAGCTCACAACCCAAACAACTGGCTTATCGCATGTAAGCTATCTATTCAAACAACTCTTGCCACTCACCTGTGCCATCATCTTCAAATAGTTCATTGATTGATGTGCAATCCTCATGCTGGCCAAATAAGAAGATTTCCATGGGCCACTCAACTGACTTTGTGGCCTTTTGAACTTGATCAAGGGAGCCAGGATCACACATTATCCATTTTGCATTCGTGTCTTCAATGCGACTAACCAGCGTGTCTGTTTAGAATGAACAGGATTGTATTATTAACTTGTTAATAAACTTGCAAACATTCATATTGACTCATAGCTAACCATAAGTATCCTCAGGATAAGAAGAGTGAAGTATTCCTCCGATCCGCCAAATTCCCATCATTACGGGGTACATGTTAGTCACGTCCATCGTCATGTAAATGGCCACGTCGCCTTTTTTCATCCCACGACGAACCATTGCACTTCCAACACTTTGGGTCATTCTGTCCAAATCCCCGAATTTTATCGTTTCGCCCGTCACTGTATTTGTCTGTAGAATCATAAATCAATTGACAGTCACTATTACTTTTATACAAAACAACCAAAAATTCATACGTGAGTGTATGAAATCGATAAACTAAACTACATAAATACTACTAAATAAAAACAAACTAATCGACTCACCACCCAGTTATTCCTGCCAGCCTTCACATTCTCCTTGGCACATGGAAGCAAAAACTCACAGACATTTTTCGCTGTGAACACCGGTAGCGGGACGTCCTTGTACGGCGAAGCCAAAATCGGACCATCTTTATCCTCATCAGCGGTCACCATTTTGCCCTATATTCTACACTGAAAGTCTCCAATGGAAGCGTCAGCTAAAGTGAGCAGGAATGGAGTAGTCAATTGATTGTCATGTATATTTTCAAGGCCTTCAAGGTCCGCGACGAGCATCTATCTAATCTTACAGTAGTGGGTAATCCAAGAATAGCAAGATTACCCCGTAAATGCGACATTGAACACACGCCTCCAACTCTCTTCTGAATCCGGCTTGGAATCATCAATCACACTTTACCCACGGCCAGTACGATCATTTCTGCACAAGAATCAATAGACATCACGAATGCACTTGTGCAAACGGCTTTAATTATTCCCAAATATTGCGTCAATGTGATAATTTACTAGACTGTTAAATCATTCCTCTAGTTCCTTCACAGCATATCTCCAAATTACAAGCCCGACATGTCGCAATTGGAACTGACCATTCCATGACAGGATAAGCTCGATAAAAGGGCCGGTATTGTCTTACTTTAACGAGTAGCCCAGTTTGCAGGAGAGCTGAAGGGTACAGAGGACTAACAACAAAAAATTTTCTGGCATTTATTGCCATGCCATGATGATCAGCATTTACGTATTTCATCCAAATGTTTACCTAATGACTTCGCGTCACAATTTAATTGAGTACACTGCAGAGTGCAGAGGATACACAAAGGAAAACGATTCGATTTTATGGCCGGCCGTAAATTCCACATTAAAGGTCGTCCAGCTGGCTGTTATTTGCATCCATCTCCGAAGTGATTTTAGGGCTATATGCTGTATTCCGTACAATATTGACAAATTTAGTCATTGCTGCACATACAGATCTCCTCTAACTTGCATCGGAGGACAAGAAGTGGCTAATTCTACGATACTATTTATATGATTCATGCCAGTTCTATAATGCTCATGTGGATTACACAACCAATGGATTATTTTATTGATTAAACGGCGTTCTGAGCCAATATAGCAACAGCATGGCTTTGAATGGCTATTAAGAGGGAAACTCTGGTTGGATTTAGGTACAAGTTGACTGTTTTAGTTGACTATTTTACACAGCACAAGCCTCGCAAAGAGGTTCCCTGTATATTTAACGTGTACACAATCCATGGTCATGTTCAGTCATTCTTGGTTGCTTTTGTCATTTTCTTCAAGGTCAGCAGTGTAGCCACGTCCAGTAATTTTTTCTCGGAGCCTATGATTAAAAGACAAGTCAAGCGAACAAAAGTATCGATGAGTTTGGGTCAAGGAGAATGAGGGCATTTTGCAAACTTGTTGGCCTTAGGAATATGCCTTGGAAAATGACGGAAATTTCGGGAGCTACTGCGTTGCTAACTTAATTGCAGTCAATTAGAGCTTATCATCAGCGTATAATCAGGCTTTATTTCCCATGGAATACGAATTCAGTCCGGAAATCAGCTCTATTTAATCAAATGATGTCGCTGTTCATGTAATCGCAGGAGAAAGACTTGCGTAGCTTAAGCGTCATACTCTTTTCATGTTCATTTTTGCACATTCCAACCTGTGCCCACCTTGTGGCATTCAGGCAAGTAGAATACACTCTGGCTTTGTTCAACTTAAGACACTTTCGCCGTCTCAAGCAAATCCGACCATCGATGGCCGTATAGCTCTGGACTTGGCTAATTTGCTTCTAAATATCACTGTAATTAACTACAGTGATTCCATCGAGGATTACCACCATTTATGTAAAATTAGACACAAAGTTTCTGCTGCATACTGAAGTAAATTTTAATCTTCAAATGTCAACATATTCAATACACAAAATAAATGTGATAGCCCTTGGTGAATCGTATACCTTTAATAGAGCCGTAGTTTTACTTCAACTATCACTTAAACATCTTTATAACTTTGCAAGTACACGTGTTCCAGGTACTTTTCAAGGGCAGGAGTAAGAGCCACAAGGTAAAGCTGAAAGCTCTGATTAACTCACCCGAACTCGATAGACCAGAGAGCCACAGGGACATGAAGTGTCCTCAAGTTCCGAACCGAATCATTAATACTGCACACCCCTCCCGCAGCTCCTTGTGAAGAAAGGCGCTTATTTAGACTAAATTTTTAATTGGTCCAACAACAGCTCGGGTGTACAGACAAGTCAATTCGGCTTGTTTCTCCTAGCTTGCTTGTTTATAGCGGCCATAATAATCCTACGCTCCGTCCAAGTGTCACTGTGCCTTCCAACCGTCACACCATGGTCAACTGTCCATACGTGGAATTCGCGGCCTTGAAATACATCCAGTGTCAGTCCTTCCTCAGCGCTTCAACATTCCACACATACGCTTAAAACCGCTCCCATATGAATTCCACTTGGACATGGGCTGCCGCAATTCCAATTTAGCAGTTGTGACTAATTCAGCGGATGTGCCACAAAATCGAGATGGCACTAATCCTGCACCCTTCATCATGGTCAACCCGGGTGAGCTTCATAGAGAAATCATCATCAAGAGCAATGGCTATAAGAAAGTCCCGGATGGCCAGGAAGATGAGAAACCAGAGAAGCGCCCGAGAGACAGCGGAGGTTCGTTACTGCGAATGAAGAAGGGCGTTGTGACATCACCGTATACTCAATTCAGGAAACCCATTCCCAACGTGAGCATCTGGAAGTTCATCAAGGGATGCATTGAAAAAGTTGTGGAGAGAGAGGGCCAAGACTTCGAGTGGCTGGTAAGGAATGCAAGGGTAAGGTCTGAACCCCCTTCGTCCCATCAAAGTTATAATCGATTCCACATGTTTTCGTTTTAAAATTACATTGATCTCTTCGTCCTACAGGTGGATGCGACGGCCAAAGTATCAATTAAATACTCAGAGTTGGATGATCGAACTCAAAGATTCGCTTCGGGCTTTCATCGTCTTGGTTTAGCGGCGCATGATGTCGTTCTATTCTTGACTACGAACACGACAGATGTCTATCTCATCTTCTTGGCCTTATGGAGACTCAATGTAACGGTGAAAGTTGCCAGCCCAGAGGATAATTCGGGTGTGTTTCAGTTTCTTATTAAGTTCCTTCATGCGATTCTATTTTGTTGTTTACTTTGATCGGGCATCCAAACCATTCGAATTGAGTATAGTGAGGCATTGAAAATCCTGTTTGCATTACAGAAACGATAATAAGACGGCTAAACGAGTCAAACGTGAAGTATGTGGTATGCGACGAGGGGACTTCCAAGACAATTGCTGAGGCTCAGCGAAAGAATCCCAATCCAATGACAATACTCTCCATGGGCTCCTGCAGTTTAAAGGAAGCAATTAACGTAATTGACTTCAAGAATGATGACGGCTCCGGTTAGATTGCTCATACCTCAATTTCATTGAAATTATCCAGTTTTTGATCCCAATTTATAATTTCTTCCCTTTAATTCACGTTGAAACAGCCTTCCCAGGCGACCTCCAAGATTTCAATTTGGACGTCAACAACGACACAATCTTCATCCCGTTCACTTCTGGCTTCAGCGGGTCAAGCAAAGGCGTCCTTCACACCCACAAAACATTGGTCGCAGGCCTAATGCAAGGAAGTTTAATCCGAAACACCAAGTCCCGCTACATCATGATGCCCCTTCGAGTCTACCACATCTCTGGAGTCCTCTGGACCCTTGGAAGTCTTTTGCAAGGGAAAACTTGCATTGTGATTGAAACTGTGAGCACTTTGGGGATCTTGGAGGCCATTCAAGAGTACGAGCCGGGGACTTTGTGTGGGTTTCCTTCTTTTGTTGTCACATTCGCTCAGAAACTGAAGGAGAATGGAAACACGTGCAAGTCCGTAACAGTCGTACTCACTTCCGGAGAGACTCTCAGCAACGTCGGAGTGAAGACGTTGCGGGTGGCATTTCCCAATTTGAGACACGTGGATGTGTCCTACGTCATGGCCGAACTTCTCAGTGTCACCTCCACCATTCCTTTCAATGAGGTTGAGCATCAGAATGAGCCCACTGCAGGTAATTTAAATGGATATATGCGCTGCTTTTCAAGGCAAAGGACAAAGAGAGAGATTTGTTTGTGTTTAAATTGATTTTACAGCTGCAAAGGAGAACAAGGTTGGCCTTCTCTGTTGCTATTCTTCGGCAAAGATTGTGGATCCAGAAAATGGGGAAACTGTACAGGAAAATGAGAGCGGAGAGCTTTGTTTCCGCACTCATTCCATCATGAAAGGTTACGTGGATGAAAACACTACAGAAAACACTTTGAAGTCCGGCTGGGTGCACACTGGAGACTGTGGGTACGGGAACGAAATTATTTTTACACATCACTCCACAATTATATTCTAAAATCTCAACTCTTCTGTAGCTACTACGATGCAAGCGGAGTCATATACGTAACTGGGAGGCTGACTGAAGTTTTTAAATGCGATGGCACTTACGTAAGTCTCTACCTCCACCCACTCGTGAAGAATGATTTGATTTTCTTTGATGAGGATTTCGGAATTTTCATTGATAACTGATCCTGTAGGTCTCTCCATATGAGCTGGAGGCGATGCTTATGGGTCATAATGACGTTGAGGCTTGCGTAGTGGTGGGTGTCCCAGATGAAGTGTCGGGAAGTGTAGCATGTGCCGTCGTTTCTCGCAAATTCGGTACAAATGGCAACGCGAATGACATTAGGCAATTTGTTGACGGTAAGCCTTCCCATACTACCAGGGCTTCATCCACAATGTTGTTTCACTATATTTATTTTTGCCACAGACAAAGTAAACGGAGCGCAGAAACTGAGAGGTGGAGTAATTTTCATGGATGATTTACCAAAGACGAAAGCTGGGAAGATATCAAGACCAGAAGTGCTTCGGATGGTCCTTAATTTGAACAAGATGAAGTCCCTTCGGTCGTGATGAAGCTCATTTCCGTTGGTCATTATAATTCCTTGCCGATATCTCCTCCAAATA
>JAQIWI010000374.1:0-35380 GCA_034698825.1 Deuterosminthurus bicinctus | reverse complement strand
CACACACTCACATTTAACTTAAACGCCGTTTGCCATTTTCATCCATAAAAAGGATCTGGTGTACATTGTATTATTATTCCTATTCATTTTTCTGTTCAATTAAATCACAATATTCTTCTTATGTTCAAATACAGTTATCTATGTGGAGGACTGGAGAGCACCAGAGCGACACAATCATAACTGTCCTCACTTAAGTGGGAACATTATATTACGGGGTGTATATAGAATAGAAAGTAATCTGGGTATTCTTGTATAGGAAGCTTGATTGACTGTGGTCATCATATAATTATTGTGGGAAGAAGGAGCACATGTAGCAATTTTATGAGGTGACATAGCAAAGTCGAATCTCCAAATCTCGATGACCATTGGCAAGCGTGACAATTTGAGCTTCCACTTCCAAATCTTTCTTCTTGATGACCATGGTAGCGGCGGCAGGATTATTGGTCGGAGGTGCCGTAGAAGCGTTGCTGTTGTTGTTGTTGTTACAAGCCATTGAGCCCGGTGTCATTACGCTCCTACTCATCATCATCACACGCTCATTGTCAACATCGGAAGGATTGTCTTGAGATTGACTGATTCGGAATGCGGTGGTTGTGGTGGTGATTGGGGCTGCCAAGGGATCTCCTCCACCACCACCATTGCTCGATGAGTAATAAGTGAGGAAGTTCTTTTTACACTCAGCCTCGATCTCATTTTCGTGGCAGTAGTCACTATTAATATGATGATTATTATTCAGCCAGTCATTTTCCGCATGACTTGAGCTCTTGTTCTGATAGTTATCGTAGGTATTCAGGTTACTACTCTTGTTCATGTTTTCCACGCTGTTGGTATTGGCAGTGGCAGCAGATGTAGTATTGTGGCTTGGATAGGGGCCACTGTGATGAAACTGGGGCTGGTTTTTGACCGTTGTCGTGTTCGTCGTGGACGCCATCATCCCAGTCTCATTATGAGTCTCACGAGGCCTCCAGTGCTCATCATAAAAGTAAAAATTGAGGAGTTTATCACTCCGTTGTTTCTCTTCGGAACTGATGAGGAAGCGGGAGGACTGGATGACGCTTTGGAAATTGAGCTCGTTGTCATCAGTGGACTTGGTGTCACTGCAGTAGATGCTCTCCACTGGAGAGGAGGATGAGGAGTTTCGGTCTGAGGTATCTGAGTAGCTAGACCTGGAGAAGCCGAATGGGCCTGTCTTGGTCGGAGTGAGTGGGGACTGGGAGTAGATGCTATTTCTCATTGTTGGCGAGGTCGGTGAGGAGATCGCGGATGTGGTGGGAGTGTGGCCCAGTTTCCCATTATTGTTGTTGTTGTTGATTTGAAGTGTTTTGTAGTTGCGACGTTTGGGTTGTCCAGCTTGAGAGGGATTTTGTTTCTTTAATGGCCCCGCTCCCGTCGTTGGTGTTGAGGACGATGATGGAGGTGCAGGGAGGGCGAGTTGGGCTGGAGCTTGAGGTGGTGGTGGATGATGCATTGTAGTTGGGTTGTGTTGCATCGGGACGTAGTACACGGGCTGAAAGCAGCATATGACACCGGGAGGTGGTGGCGGTGGTTGTGATTGTTGTGGTTGTTGAGCTGCTGGAGGGGGTCCAGTGGATGAGGACACTGAGCCAGCTCCATTTTGTGGCCCATTTCGAATTAGAGGAGCTCCACTGAAGAGATGATTCTTGTTGCTGCGGGGCTGCATGAGGAGCGGAGGTCCAGCCAGGGCTGTTGTTGGAGCTGGAGAGCCAGCGGGGAAGTGTCCATGGTGATGGTGAGGATGATGAGCGGGATGATGATGTGGATGGTGCGGATGGTGGTGAGGTTGATGATGATGAGGATGATGATGAGCGTGAGGAGAGCCACGGATTAGCGTGGCCCCGGTATAGTAACTGTTATCCATGTAGGGACTCCGCCGGCAATTTTGTTGAGGATGAGCTGATCGGGCTTTGCAATTGAGAAGAGTAAACGTTGGGCAAGCTGCTGCTTCTGGTTCATGTTTCTCGGTCCAGTGGACGGATGGTCATTTGCCAGAGTTTTCCTTTTATCTTCTTCCACGTCTCCACTCACTTCTTATTTCTCTCACTGCTCCGAATTCTGCCACACTGAATTTCTCCGTCTTCCTCTTCACACTCTTCTTGATGTCCTCCGTTTTTTAAACTTGGAGATAGCAACGCTGACAGCAGAGTGGTAGAAGACACAAATATGTTTATAGTTATATTATTTTGAGATGATGATGATGATGAAGAAGAAGAGGAGGAAGAAGGTATTATTATAAGTTTTTTTTTGGCGTTTGCTTCACGAAATTCAGAGAAAGAAGAAGAAGGCTGCTGGGACGATGAAGATGATGTACAAGTTCTCTAAACTAAATTCTTGTTTTTCCGCTTCACAACCTAGTTTTTGAACAAGTTGAACAGACACAAAGTTAGGTGGTGGTGGTAGTGATGATAATAATAATAATACTAATATTTTTCTAACCATTCACCTTCCCTTCCTACTATTTTGAGCAGAGGTGAACTAACTGAATGGATGTTGAATAAGTGAGTTGAGTCGGTTGTGTTAGAGTAAAATGTCATTAACTCGTGCTCATTACGTACTTGTAAGTGGCAGTAAAAAGGCATTTATTATTCGTCAGATTGACAATTATTCCACTGCTCTTCCTCGTCGTGATGAGACGGGAAGAGTTTCTGTATTTTTTTTGTACGTTGGTGATTTTAAAAATAATAATAGAGAAAGAAGGCTATAGAGTAGCCTGAAGAGGAAAAACGATGTGAAGAATGAGCTGATTTAATGACTTCAAAAATACACTGAAATCATCTATAATGATGACCCTCATAACTACTCTGTCAATGTGTTTTTGATAGGGAAGGGAAGGCTTGTGGTGTAATTTGACATGTTACGAAAAAAACAAATACATGATCGCATCAAAACTTACCTCTGAAGCGGGCAAGAAGTGTCCTTGTGAAGAGGATCCATCCATATGACACATTTAATGTTGGTGTGTATACTCCGCGCACGTTTGTTAACTCATTGGTCAGCGGGTCCAGTATAATTGAACGGAGACACAGAAGCACATACACACACACTCCCCTCTCGGCACGCACGAACACACTTGATATATTATTGACAGTGGGAATATCTCACTGGAAATGGTTATAACTTGTCCACGATATTTCACTATGGATTATTATGGAATTAGAATTTTCTCCGCGTGGATTTCTTGTGTGTGCGTACTGCACTATTATACTGCCACTGCTACCACTTGTCACTGTTGATTTTAAACGGAAGATTGTGATGATGGTGTCCACCGTGTGTGGTTGTTGTAATCGGATTAGAACTGGAGGGTTTGTTGTGTGCACTGTGATGTTGACGGACGGAGGTGTCGTACGTGCCGTGAGGAGGCCACTTTTGCTAATGACAGTAGTATAATAATAACAATAATACTGGTTGGGAGAAATGAGAAATCGGCCGGGGGAAGAGACTGGAGTGTCCTGGTACACAAACAATGAGAGAGTAAAAGGAGAGTGATAATAATATTGTGAGGAGGATTGGATTTTTAGCTTTGCACCCTCACAAGATGATGATTATTATGAGAAAAGTCAAGGAGAGTACGCGCACACATTTACACACAGACACACGGTCGGTCGGTTGGACGGACGTTGTAGTATATAGGGAAAGAAAAACTTGAAGATGTGAACGTTCTGTGTGGGGAATTGAGGAGGAAAATGTAGTTTGGTTCAGTGTGCCACACTGTGTGAGAGAAGTGTATAGGGCAGGCTGAAAAGGAGTGTGTGTCTGTGTTTTGTGATAGTAGTAAAGTAATGCGATTTACCTTGCCACACTTGCAATTCAGGTGGTGGTGGTGATGATGATGATGATGATGCTGGTAGTTGTGGTTCTATATGGAAGGACAAAAAGGGATGCGCTCTTGAGGACAATGTGCACCAGTCGCTCGTTCGCTCGCTCCTTTACTTACATGCAATAATGCAGAGCGACTGAACTGGTGAAGAGAGTTGAAACAATTTGAACCAGTCCGTCAGTCAGTCAGTCACTCAGTCAGTCAGTCACTAACATAAGACAAGCAAGGAGCAAGTTGTTCTATAGGGCAATGCAACTGCCACCACCACCACCAGCATCACTACTACCACCTCCTCCCTCCTTTTAGCATGAACGTACAACGTACACATGGATTTGTGTGTGTGTGTGCGTAGTTACACGTATTGCACCTTTTGCATGCATGAACCACTTCGTATGCTGAATACCAACTTGCCCGTGTCTTCTGCTGTAGCAATGTGGAAGCTTGGAAGAGAGAGAGAGAAAGAAAGACAGATAAAAAAGAGCTAATGAGGAGCTTCTTTATGATTATCATTGCTTTTTCTTGCATATTATTATTAGTTTGAAATGCCAGCAGAGCTAAATGCATGCTGAGGAGTTCGTTCTATATATGTTGGGATTTCCATACACATTCCTTCCTCGTCGCTCCTTGACACCTTGCATCCAGTTATCGTTATTATTGGGACATTTGTCATAGCGTGTGCGTGTAAGCCTAAGTGGGGTTTTTCACGGTGTCCAGGTGCGTGTAAATGAATGTTGGAGCTTTTTAGCTTAAGTATCATTGACTAACTGACTGAGTGACTGAGGAAGAAGACTGGGAGTATTCTACAGGGTTTATTTTTCCACTGTCTCCATATGGGCCTATGTGGTCCATGTGTCCATTTGTGTATGGCAGGATCAATAAAAAGGGAAGCCCTTGGTGCTTAGACAGGCTTGCACACTTGAGTGGGTCCCTTGCGTATCACTGCTTCTTTAAGTTGGTAGCATAAATAATCATAATGATAATAATTATGATAGTAGAAAGGATTGGGGCTGGCTTGTAATATATATATAGCACGGACTTATGCACTCTGGCTTGAGGCAGGTTGAGACCTCATGATCGAGTCAGTCGTCCCCAGTAGTGGCTAGCCGGACGGTTAGTGGACAATGGCGAGAAGAATGTTCCATATAAGTTCATCTCTCTTATTTTGCGTATCCTTTAGCTCTCTCCCTTTTTGGCTGTCAGAAGGAAACACAGACTTGGATTCATTTCAAGGGTTGAAGGAGTGAGCAGGGTGTCTTTTGATGTGAAATGAGGGTTTGTGTGTGTATGGCGTGTGTATGTAATGTGCATTGGGATAAATTTGCAAAGGTACGCAGACGAGTACAGTCCATATCACATCACCCATAAGGATTCGCCTTGTTTCTGCTGTTCTTCAGAGTGGATGTGGGTTTAGCCTTATTACCCATCATGTAATGTAAAACTATTGAATGTGGAGGGAAACCAGGGTTCTGTTTTTTTACCTAACAAGTCTGAGTTGTGTGGTGCGTGTGTGTGTGTGTGTGTGTATGTGATGATGATAGGAATAAGAATAATAATGATGAGCTTGATGGGGACGGTACGGCGACGACGACGGCAGCAGCGGCAACGGCCAGAGAGATGCTGAGCTTGCTCACTAACCCGGTAACACACTTTCTCCGCGCCTCTCTCTCTATCTCAGTTTGCCTGTGTACCTGCTGTTGTTGTACGCTTTACATTGGAATAAACCCATAATAATGTGTAGTGTAGCTAGACTCTTCTCTGTTTGTTCTGTATGAGACAGTATAGGTTGTATGTGAGCCATTTATTTGTATGGGAGTAGTAGAATTGAGCCTCTGTACCAATTGCATAGGAAAACAAGTTACCCCGTTCAATAAATTGTCATAACTTTTCGCTCGTTCCGTCTCCTATTATGCTCCTTTGCTTTGGGCTAAACATGCGAGCGCCCTGACTGCAAGGTTCTCATTGCTATATTGCTCTCGTATCATTATAATTATTATTATTGCAATAATTTCTATGATTATGGCTGCATGAGCGAGCAGCAGCCCCTATATTCAGGAGTGCATGCTTGCGTACGTACTTGTGTGGATGTTAATATGATCATTTTTACCTCATCCATGTGGAAAGTAGGGTTTTAGTAATATTGGAGGTGTGTGTGCATTATGCACAAAGAGTCAAAGAGATGTGATGGATGCGAAGCGTCGAGAGAATCAGAGCAGTGGATGTGATAATTATTAGCGCTGAAAAAATCTTCGCGCTCTTGATCCATCACCATCACCATCATTCAATCTGAATCTCTCGCTGTCTGTGAGATCTGAAGATGACGGGACATTGATCGGTTCAGTTGATTGATTCCGGCCATTAGCATGCTCCTGTATTATTATGTATACGCGAATTATAAATGGGTGGGGGTGGATTCATGCGTCCGCTCCAGTTTGTCACACGGCCGCGAAAATTGTCGAAGGAATTGGAGTGCGTTTCTGTGTGTCACTGCATGTGAAGTATGAGGGATGATGGAAGCGTGTGCTCTCAAGACTTTGTTGCTCGCTTGGGTGTGTAGAAGAGCGAGCGAGGATAAGCAAGAAGCAAAGTCATTCTGTGGGATTGCTATATAGAGTTAGGTAGGAAGTATGTAGCTTGAGTATGGAAAATGGCCCTTGAAATTGATCCTTTGTGTACTATTTGCGCACTTTTCACATGGATGACTCAGGTAATTCTTGGCAGCATTGGAAAGATGACGGGCTTTTTGAGGATGCATTTGCTTGCAATTATGTGTGTGAGTCCGTGCGTGATTGTTTGTGAGTCAGTGTGCAATGTCATGTGCGTGTAGTTTCAGTATGACTATACGCTCACAGGGTAATGTCAAGTTTAGGGAGAAAGAGCGGGAGTGAAGAAGAAGAAGAAGAGGGAGTCCTAGTTAGGAGGCCGAAGAGGATTTGTTGTTGAAGGTTGTTGTAAGAATAAGACAGCAAAGATGAAACTAGGAGGAGGAGGTGGTGGTGGTGGTGTAGGATTGACGAGGAAGTGACCGACTAACTGTTCTACCCCTCAGGCACTTGTTATACTCTACTTGTTCGACATGAGTAGGAACGGTCTGGTAGTAACACACACACATGCAGGCTGGGGCAGACACATTGACAGCAGACTTGTTGACGAGGACGATGGGAGGACGTACTTATTGTGTAAAAAGTCTGTGATAGATTTACTATAGAGTTTACTATGCGTATAGGACTCACATCTTTGCACCTTATTAAGAAAATGTGCTCTTTGTTGTGTATGTGTGTAATGGGATTTTGCAGGATTGTAAATCCCTACCGGTTGGCTGGTGCTGCTACGCCAAGCACATCTGACATGTATTAATAATATGGCATACATAATAGGACCCGCAGGGTTGCGAAGGGCTTCCCCCGAAAGCTCTCATAGTATATGATTTCATTCAAGTTCTCTTCTTCTTGTTTTTTAAAAATAATCTCTATCTGCATCAACTGCATACATTGATATGGTTGATGAAACAGAGGTTTTCTTCGTCCCGTTTCTTTTCATTCTGCTCCTCGTAATAATTCTTTTTTCATACTCTAGAAATCTGTTGGGCAATTAGATGTATCTTAGGTAGGTTTGGTTCATATCCTTATCTGTTCGAGACTCAGTCAGTTTGAGGCCTCTTTATCATGATCATGTTTGGTTGGAAAAGGAGCCTTGTCTAGTTGAATACGGGCGAGAAAGACGGGCGCAGGAGTGTCTTATCATAGAGCAGTTTATTTTTATTGGGAAGAATTAAATAAATTGTCTCTTTTGGCTAATGAGTTTGCCGTTTGATCGTGGTGATCGTGAGGATGATGAGCTCATTTCTTGGCTCTTTATCGGTCATTCCGTCTGGTAATATGGGAATAAGGGGATATGCTGTGGACTTGAAGCATTTATTTTTCTTGAATAAAGCAGACAGACGGTGGTGTATGTCTTTTTTGAATGTAGCCAAAAGCCGCATTAGGCCTCAATGGGTAAATGTGTTGGATTTATGACGACCACGACCACGATGATGACGAGGGAGCAGCAGCAGCAGTCATCTTTTGACTTGGTCATGCTTCCTTGTTCAAATAAAATGACACTGTATGACATATATATAAATATATTATGTGTGTGTGTATGTGTGTGTGTGTGTAAGGATGACATAGAATGGATGGAAATGATGCTGTTTTAAAAAAGAACTCACCGGCGTGAACTGTATGAGAAAGAGGAGGAGAGGTTTGTGGGATAAATATGACATTATAAGTTGGAGGATTGGAGCGGAAAGGAGTGTATGTATGAATGTCATGTAAACATTCACTCAGAGTTTTCTCTGTCGTATCTATATAGAGGGAAATTAATTCTAATTATTGTACAAATAATAATAATAATTATGACGAGTGGAGCGGCCTGAATGTAAGCACGTTCCACTCTCTCCCATTGCATATGAATTTTCTGCTATTCAATCACAATAATTTGGCCTCATTCATTCCACATTATTGTTATTATTATTGGACAAAGCAATTAGTCCTTATGACTGTTTAATGTTTGTGTGTGTGTGTGGATTTGATATTATAATTGTCATTATCGTTGAGGCTATCCGCAGACAGGGAGAGAGAGAAAAAAAAACAGTGTGGCGGGCAGCACACTTTTCTATTTTTCTTTTATGACCTTGAAAGTATGTTAAGATTTGGGATCCAGTAGGTGATTACTTGATTTCGGTTATCATTATGATTTTTTTTCTCTTCTCTTGTGCTCTATGAAAGAAGGGAATGATGATATGATGTATATAATGATAAAGCATCATAGAGAAAGGCATTAAAATTTGAAAAGTGGTTAAATGGTGACCTGGGTTTCGTGTGCTCTTTGATATGGGTTGGTTTGTGAGAGGAAAGAGGCTAAGAGTTCTACTCGTTAATAAATTTGATGGCGTTTTGTGGTGTGTTGTTTTGTGTTAGCCTTTTTGCCACGGTGTGAGAGGGGATGATAGTGGTGGTGTAGCCACCACCGCAATAATGGTGTAAAAATGAAACTTCTTTTCTCACAGCAAAACCTATATTCACCTCAGGGAGATTTTGTGTGTGCGTAAAATTGTCAGTCTGTGTGTCTGTATTTTCGTATGTTGTACGTGTGAAATGGGCAGCATGATTTTGGCCATAATAAATCTCCCATCCACATCCCAAGGGCCACTTTTCCTCAAGGGTCAATCTCGCGTATTATTATGGCGCGGATTGTTGTTATTATCATAGCAATCCCAAGGATGTTGATGACTATTTGTCAGGGTTGTCTAGCCGGTTTTTACCTGTCGAGACGAATGAAGGGAAGGGTATGATGGTTGTGAGAGCGGGACTTATATAGCATGTGGCCAAATTTGGTCGAAAATGAATAGAGTCAGAGAACTCCAGTAGGAGCTGTTTGTAAGGGTTGATTAGAGGTGTCGTGCTACTAATTGTCAATGTGTACGGTCGGCCACCGTGGACTTGGACATGAGGCGACGAACTTGGTCCACTTGGTTGAAATGGAGACACTTTGACGGAGGAAGGCAACGGATATTGCTGTGTGAAGATTTTAACTGAATTTGGATTGACAGGGTCAGACAAGTTTTGATTTTTATGTGGATTTTTGGGATTATGAGAGAGAAGGTTACTAGGTGAATTAGTGAGGTTGGATTTTAAGGCTGTGTGGGTGGGGGCGTCTGTGTGTGAGGAATATATATTTGAGTGAGACCAGAGATGGTTGTGCGGTTGTTACGTGTATTACATTATGGTGGAAGTAGCTTTATTACTCTAATGTGTACAGATGACGACGGCGGCGGAGGAACAAGATGATATGATGATGATTTGGTGTGGACATGGGGGATTGAGATTGATGTGACTCTTGTGGTTGTTTTTCTTCTTCTTGGTCTAATGACATTGTTATGGTAATAATTATATGGCTTAATGTTTTTTTTGGCAGCGTCACCCCCATCAGAGCCTCCCCAGCGGCCGTGGCTTCCTTTGTCTACACCCACGAGATCCAAGCCGGCATGCATATTCACGGTGTTGTGTTACAATGTGCTGTGTGAAAAGTATGCCACCCGGCAGATGTATGGCTACTGTCCATCTTGGGCCCTGGACTGGCAGTATCGCCGGAAGAACATTATGGCTGAGTTGAAGCTGTATGCTGCGGATATTATTTGTCTGCAAGAGGTGGAAATGGATCAATTTTATAATTTCTTCCTCCCCGAAATGCAACCTGAGGGTTATCATGTAAGTTTTGAGAATGAATGGGGATGGTAGAAAGGCTGTGAATGACTAATGGTTACACTAATGTTTTTTTTTTACTCTTGCAGGGAATTTTTGCCCCAAAATCACGAGCCAAGACAATGATTGAATCAGAGAGAAAGTATGTGGATGGATGTGCTATATTCTTCCGTACGGCTAAATTCAAGCTAATCAAGGAGCATTTGGTAGAGTTCAACCAGCTGGCCATGTTAAATTCCGAGGGCTCTGATGACATGCTCAATCGAGTGATGACAAAAGGTATGTCTCCACCGTCATAGTCATGTGGATCGCAATCAGGCATTGGGAAGAGGAGAATGTGGGTTAATGGATTTATATTTTGTGCGTGTTTATTATTTTGACAGACAACATTGGGTTGGCAGCGTTACTGGAAGTAAGAGAAGCAGCATGGGACAATGGTGTGCCGGCGGATGCACCACCGTTGCTGGTCTGCACGGCTCATATCCATTGGGATCCCGAGTTTTGTGACGTGAAGTTGGTGCAAACGATGATGCTGATGCATGAACTGCGTTTGATTGCCGAGGAAGCAGAGCTCGCATTCAATGGCTCTCATCCCAACGAGCGTGTCCATCTGCTGTTGTGTGGGGACTTGAACTCATTGCCTGATTCTGGAGTGGTAGAATTTTTACAAACGTCTAGGATTTCCGCGAAACATGTGGACTTTAAGGATCTAGGATATAAGTCAAGTTTGCAGAGGATTTCCTACGCGTCGGATCGGACAACGGAGTACACACACCCATTCAAAATCTCCTCGGCATACAATACTGACGTGATGCCCTTCACCAACTACACGTTTGACTTTAGAGGAATCATTGACTATATTTTCTTCTCGCGACCCCACATGAATGTGCTGGGTCTGTTGGGACCGTTGGATTCCAATTGGCTGACTGATAACAAAGTTGTGGGTGCACCTCATCCATCAGTACCTTCAGGTTGGAAAAATTCTTCATCCTATGTATACGAGCAGAAAGTAAATGGCAGTATGACTTACACATAATTTTTTCCAGATCATTTTCCTCTACTGGTAGAACTTGAGATGTCGATACCATCACCGAATGGAACTAACGAAACCCGAACGCCTGGCTCAACTGTACCACCGCACCGCCGATGATGATGATGGTAATGTGGAAGGGTTGTTCAACTTAAATCGTCATTGGAAGAAGACATCGTGTGCAGACAAGAATGAATTAAGGCAAAGAACATTATTGCTTCCCACCAGACCCCTTCACACACAGTACCCCAGGAATTATGTGCGAACAAAAAGCAGAAGGATATGAATAATTATTGCTTCATCTGTTGTTATATTTGAAAAAAGAAATAATGTCTTCATGAGGCAAGCGATAGCAAGTAGTGAGAGCGACAGCAGTATAGGAAATTTTTTTCTTCCTTGGCTCAATAATAATGCAGTTAATGTGTAATTTCCTCCGCCGTTTCATGTCCCTTGTCTCACACACAACAACAATCTCTAATTATATAGATGATTATATAATATATATAAATATCTACAAAGTATTGTCGTCAAGTTTGGCCAAAGAGGTACACATTGTAATACTTAAAAATAATGACATACAACAAACAACAGAGATCAGGTCGGATGCTGTTCAAATTCTTCTATCTACTCTCTTTTGGCTTATAAAAGCAAACCATGTATACCGTACTGGTAATGTATTGTACAAGGGAATACTACTAGTGCGATCGTCAAGTGGACACGGACAAGATAGTCATCGGAATTATTATGTTAAAATAACTGCACAGAATATTAGCAGCTGGTTGATTTCTACGGCAAATTATGTGTGTTGTGTATGACACTACTTGATTTTGTTGAGCCTTGAGCCCCGTGGAATCTGCTATTATTGTGACGGTATAGAAACCCCCCTGTTCTTTTGCATATGTGTGTATGTAGTATGTGTGGCGTAGCTGTAGCTATTGCTGGTCTCAAATGATGATACTTATTGTTATTATTATTATTGTAATTAGATGTTAGTTTACTCCTTTGTCACCAAGTACATCGATTCGCAGTTTATTATTCTCTGTTATTTTGATTGTTATTTTCCACATATTACCACACGCTAGCCCAATTAGCGAACAATCCGGAACAAGGTGTCAAGATTTCGGCGTTTTTGTCGTTAGTGATGATGCCCTATAGCGATGCTTTTTTCACTACATAAACTTGAGCAATTTTCTCATCAGCAAACAAAAGCTAGCAGCTCCATATGTATTGTTACTGCGCTACCATGTTGTACTGCGCTATGATTTGGTTCTGCGTCATTTTGCAATACAAACAAAATTAATTTGAGTACACATTGTTGTAGAGGTGAGTTCCCCATCTATGGATGCCCATGTCGTTGAGTAGCTCTGTTGGCATGTATCCGTAAACCACCATTTAGATTCACAGTATCATCAGGTGTATTTACTAGAAATATTCTGTCTCCAAGCATTTCAAACAGCCACGACTCACTCAGGCTTTTAAATTATCTAAATATATACATAATAATACTAAAGTAAGGGTAGGAGGCGTTCTTTTTTGTAGCAGTGGATTCCGCAGTGTTTTTTTTAAAAGGTCACATCCGTTAGCTAATTTGTAATTTTGTGCACGGATGTGGTCATAAATATCAGCCGTCTTCATCACAGCCGAAAAAGGAGAAATGTTTTCAAGTTGAAAAAAAGGCAATAGTGAATTATTACTATACTGAGTACTATACAAGTATGACTCCACTCTCTCATATTCCTATGTATTGCATTTTGTTGGGAATGTATAATAATATATTTTTAAGTAATTTTCAATGTTTTTTAAACAGCTAGCTGCTATAGTGATGATGATTCAGTACAGATTCAGGCGTGATGGTTACTGTGGTTTTTATTAGATTTTTAGTAGTAGTAGTAAATTCTCAGCGCACACCCGCCTCATTCGTTGTTCGTTGGTGGGCGGAGGGGAAACTGTTATATGATTGCACAGCTATAAGAATTAATAATTAGTATGTCGGAATGTGAGGAGGGTATTGACATCAGCTGATTCCATGTCTCAGATGAGCCATGCCATCATCATGAGTGTAGCAATGTCTAACTTATTCAGTCAGTTCTACATAGGAGGAGCATGAAAATTAAGGAGAGAAGTTTTTCAATGTTTTCTCTGCCCACGAGAGTTACTTAAGTGAATGGGAATAGAAAAAAAAGTACTTTATTTTAATTAACAAGTGCAGATGTAGATGGGCTTTGCTCCAGCTTGAAATTAGTTGAATTGTTACAGGGATTAATTTTGTATGTACCTCTGTATTCGGGGAGTACTTGAGTTTTTTCTGTGGACAGACGGTTTTAAGTGCTGTCAGTCAGTGCATGTGCCACCAGAGTCACTGATTTGGAATTTGAGCCACAATATTATGCTACGGGGATGTAATTGTAACATGATACGAGCCAACTTATTGTCCTCTGTGGAGGGCAGCAGGATTCTATGTGTGTCCAGTGTGTATCTCAGAAACATGTCTGTATCAATCATCATCACTCTCTGTAGAGAAACGTGGATTCCGTTCACCCGGAATCGACTTAGGAGTGAGAGGCTTCTTTTTAGGAAAACATGGCGTTTTTCCAACAAAATTCTCTGTGCCCAATATGATTGTATTGTTGCCTCCACGCTAAATTAGTTATATGTTGAGCTTGGGGAGTATGTAGCTATTTTATACGTGTACACAGAGAACACATAATGATGCTGATGAGACTTATTACTGTATACTGTGATGACGAAAACATCTCCAAGCTTTCTGATATTATGGGGAATGTAGTATTGTATAGCGAGTTTAAAAAATCTACTCTGCGGCATCTCACAATTATTTCACACTTAGCTGCTCCTCCAAAAAAAAGTAACGGGAACACGACAAGGTGAACAGATTGATTGAATTCTTTGGCTAAATAATTTGCATGCTACAGAGGGAAATGGTTGTACTTTGAACAGGCTGTCAGCGTTTGGTTGTTGAAGGAATGATGTAATGTATACAAAGTGAAGTCGCCGCCAGATCATCAGTTAAATGTAATAAGAGCCATGAAAGGATGTAATGTGAAGAGAGAATTGTGTGAAGAAAATTTTAGGACTTATTAATCTACAATGTTAATTAGTCTTGCAGGGTCAATAGGTAATTGATTGTCATACAGTAAATAGTAGAAAAAATCCCGAATGCACATGGAAGAAGAATGTAATTGTGTGTCCAGATAGTGGATGTGGGGAGGGGGGATCGGAAGACATTATTGGCAGGCAGAAATTCACATAATATACATTATTGTCTCATCTTTCTCTCCTCTCACCACGTATTTACGTTATATAGACTCAGAAATAGATCTATTATATATGCAGTTAAATCCATAAGATTATTATTTTGTGGGAAATATTATTATTGAGGAAAAAACGTTATTGTGAAACTTGTTTTTTTCGGTTGGCAGGAATCACATGTATTAAAAACTGTATGCGATGGTCATGATGTTGTTGATGATGATGAATGGATAATAAAAATGATTACTTTGCAGGTTACTGTCTGAGGTTATCTTCCGCTTGTTGTTCAGTTTCGTTACGTGGACCCAGATAACTAACTAATGGTCCGCGTACATATTAATAGACAATTCGATCATGTGAGATGGAGGTTGACAACATCACAACGACTGTGACTCTTAAGTGATTCGTACCCAATGCCCGAGGAGCATTTATTACTGTTTCCATCGCCTTTGCTGGTGGACTCAGCCTCCATAAGAACTCACAGTTCATAGTTTGTTCGAAGGCTAATAAAAACTCTTGAGGCTGTAATCAGTTTAGCTATTTGCCAAAGGCTTTAAAAAAGAATAGGGGACCTCGCTATTACGCGCATTAACCTTCTCAAGGTTAAATGTACCATAGCCTTAGCTAGCACTCAATCTTGTCAGCGACGTTCGCATCATGATCATCGCCACATCCATAGCACCGCATCTTTTCAGATCACGCTCATTACAACAAAATGCTCAAGCTTCACTCATCATCATCATCATCCCACCTCAAAAACTGAATGAATGGAGAGGGAAATTCGACTTCCTGGACGTAGTAAAGAGAATCACTCGTATACGTTCCGCCTCTTAAGCTACTGCTGCTTACAATTCGAACCTCGCTATACTTTGTACTTGGCGAGAGTCATATAAACTACTTACCGAAGCAGTGGAAAAGCACTGTAGAGTCTATATATATCATGAGCATAGCTGGCATATTCAACGTACTGTAAACGATAAATAAATCCCTGCATGCCTCTACTTAAGCACTTACTACGTACTGCGGCTTAAGTGAAGCAATAAAGCCTTGAATGTGTGTCACATTCTCCAGTGTACTGGACAATGTACGGGCAACAACAGCAAGTCAGGTAAGGCTCTGACGAAGGGACGCAGGATATTTTTAAATTTTATATATATGAAGGTCTCATTTAGAGCCGTGTAAAGCCTTTATTTAGAGGCGTATTAGTTAAGCTCAAGGATTTTTACGTATGTGAGAAGTGTGTATGTATGTGAGATGTGTGTATGTGAAGGTTTGAATCAAGTTTCGTATGCAGTACTATGGTGAATGGACGTATTGGAAATGTTCCATCTATTTATTCTTAGAATTCTCTCACAGTAGTATAGTCGCAGTCATAGTGATTTAGGTGGAAACACTCCCAGTCCTATCTGTCCCAGTTAAAGTGGAATAATATAATGTTTCTACTACTACAGTGGAATTCGTACGTGAACAGCTAGCTAGCTCTTGAGGCCATTTTTAAGTGAGGAATAATATAGTCGGAGCCATTGCGCAGTGTGAGTTCATAGGAGAAGTTGATAGAGAAAGCGGGCTAGTTCGTTGCTAGGACGTTCTTCTTGGAGAAAGTCTATAGGATAGATCCCATCGTTAGATACTGAATGACATCTTGGGATACTGAAGGACGTGTAGACAGGATTTAATTTTGTCATGGAGATCAACTTACTCCCGTCCAGTTCGGTAGAAGGCCGGGTCCTCTATGTGGATCTGTCTGAGGAGGAGGAGGAATCCATGGGCCTTGAGAGGTATTACTTGTCAACTTGTTTAATTTTTAAATGGATTGGACCGTCTCATGTTGTATGCTGTAGGATCGTCTGATGCAATCCTTTGCAATGTCTTTTGTCTGATAATGTGCAATTTTAATGTTTGTTGAAGGCTGTGTGGATGCCTATCATAGTGGATGTTCCCTGTGACTCATTTGTTTCACCAAAATGTCAACTTTTGATTGATTTTCAAGCAGGGGAATCTTATGCCGGAAAAGAATCATGTGGTACATTGCTCTCAAAATGTGTGCCTGTAGTTGAGTCACTTAACAGCCCAAGATTAAGTTGGAAATGCGTATAGCTGATGGGATTCTTAGAAAGAGTACTGTGTCATTATCATGACGATTTGAATGTGAAAGGACTTGAATGGAGTACTTGTGGTGTTGTACTAAAGATAACATTTTGTCTTAGAATCTGCATTTTTTTACGGTCACATTATGCACTGTACAGTACATAATATGCTTGAAAGGACATATATTTGCAGTCATTTTAGAAAGAATACTTTCAGGAACGTTTGTATGCTTTGATATACGAGGTCAACTGAAGAAGGTAAGGCGCCAGAGCCTTTTTGTGAATTACTGCTATCTTATTGTGGAATGAACTAACTGGATTAGTGAATTCCGTATAAAGGTGATAATTGGTACGTAGTATCTTTCTTCAGTATACATTCACACAACGAAATAATACTTTACCTGTAGGAACGATCATTTCCTCTTTTCTTCAGTCCATCAAAACTGTTGATCTAGATGTAATAATATTAGAATTGGCTATGACGAATTCGCTTTTGGCCAAAGTCGGAAACTCTATAATCAGTACCTCTACAGAATCGCACCGATTCCCATGAAATGTTTGAAACATTCGTATATAAGTACTTACAAATGTTTCAAACATTTCCACTAAAGTGGTATCATTTTATGACTTAGCAGTTTGCCATATGGCCGAAAATAACCAGTTTCCTCCAAGATAAGCGTCAATTTAATTCCGACACATGTACATAATCATGTGTGTGACCAGCAGCTGGCTGAGTCAATTCCCTGGAAGCTACTACATATATGTACTTTGTCAATAGGATTCCACGTCATGTTCTCTGGAACTGGACTTGTTTGGGAACGTATCTTGATTTTTGCTTTGCTGTAATACGAGAAGTCTGTCAGAGTATGTAACACATTATTTGGATTTATGAATGAGTAATTTGTAGAAAGGTTGTTAAACCATAAATACGTTTTGTGGGACGATTGAAACACGTTGGTCGGAATGAATGAATGGGAAATACGTTTTGAGGTCTTTGAGGACAAGTGTTGTGGGTCAGTGGGTGTGAAACGTTTGCTCATAGCTAGGCATTTCAGGATCTGGTACAAACGTAATCATTTGAGAGATTGTGTTGGATCAAGTCGGAAGATTCTTATTTTACCTGACTAGGAAATTACTAAACGGAGGTTAAGAGTGTACTGAGCAGTGCTATATCTTTATTTGTATAATATGAAACTGAGATTATAATGGATTTGTAATTTTGGTTTTGCAGACGTGTCAACATGAACCAGGAAGTACCGGACAGCGAGGTGACCTTCTACTTGTGTCATCCTCCGGAGGAACTGTACGAAAAGGCATCATCAGGGTTGGACTGCCCCCCTCGAATCCCGACTCCGGAAACGATCACAATTAGAGACGAATCATATTTCACCTGTCGCAACTGCTGGAGTAAATTCCTGACCAGAGAGAAGTTTCTCAAACATCTGCAAGAATGTGAGACGGACGAAGACGACGATGAAGACTTCAACAATGATGATGAAGAGCTGGGGGATTTGGTGATCGACATGGGAGAAGTTGATGATGAGGATGAAGAGGAGAAACATAAACAGGTTCAAGTTCTGCTGGACGTGTGCGAGACGGGTGAAGGAAGAGATGGAATACCTCATTACATTTGCTTTGATAAGGATTGTTCCAAGGAATTCCAAGATTTGAGAGATTTAGAAGAGCATCTGCGGGTTCACATCAAAGAAGAGATCAAGTTTAAGTGTGATCCGTGTTCTGTCGAGTTCGATACGGAAGAGGAGCTATCGGCACATGAGGAGTCCCATTGTGAAAGTCAAATGAAGCCTTATACGTGTCCGAATTGTGGGAAGAAGTTCCGGTTTAAAGTGAGCTTGACTCGACATGTGAAATCTGTTCATCGAAATGAGAAGCGTTTTGCTTGTACTTACTGCGACAAGCCATTTTTTGAAAAGTCTAACCTTGTCAAGCACATGCGAGTACATACGGATGATCGACCGTACGCCTGCGAAATCTGTGACAAGAGATTCCGACAAGCTAATAGCCTTCGGGTCCACATGAAGATTCATACGATGGAGGACAGATATCAATGTAGCATTTGCTACCGAAGTTTCCCCACGGAGCTTGGATTGGAGAAGCATCTTTTGAGACACAAAGTGGTGGAGGGGATTAAGTGCACCATTTGTCATTTGTCATTCCCTACCAAATCAACTTTGAGCAAGCATATGCTGACGCATACGGGGGAACGGGCCTTCGGGTGTTCTGTGTGTGAAAAGCGTTTCTATCATAAAGGTCACTTGACTGAACACTTCCGGACTCATACGGGTGAAAAGCCATTCGAATGCAAGATATGCGATCGGAGATTCACGCAAAGAACAGCATTGACCCAACATAATGCCCGTTTTCATATGAATGGCAAGCCCTTCCATTGTGTCTGTGGGGAGGGATTTCCACGGAAGTGTGACCTCAAAGTTCACAAGATGGAGTGTCCGATTTTTGTATGAAGGCATCAGAGTTACTTTCAACGATCAACAAACAAGCCTCCCAGTTTCATTCCTATACAGCTGTTTTGTTGTTAATTCTGTATGTGACTTTTGCGTCATTTTTTTTTATTCCTAGTATCCCAGATGAGTCAGTGGGAATATTTTAATAGCTTTTCATCATGTTTAAAGCTTGATCATCAAGTAACGATGTAAAATTGTAGTCTAGTGTAATTCAAGTGCTCACTGAGCATTCTGGTTGAGGATTGTGCCTTTCTGGGGGTTATAGAACATTGTGCATCTAGCTTCTAATTATCATCACCTATTTTCGGTTTATAAGCACAACCACCTCTACTTTATTTGTACTATAATCGTTATCCTTGAAATGCTTGTCCTAACTGACTGATCTTTACCAAATGTTAGCTTATTCTACGATAATTATTGGAAGGAGTAGGGTTCTTGTGTGTCAGTTCAACCCTCTAAATTAGTCGCAGTATTGCCTTAAATATTGGAGTGTTTTATTACGATCAAGTGGATCGTAGTGTCTACTCTAAAGACTGTTATTTGTGTTAAGAGTTGCTAAATTTAAGTATTTTGTTAAAATCTGGCAAAATTTGATATCATGTGTCTTGTTTGTTTTCCATAATACACCTATCAAGGTGATAAGACAAGACAGTGCCAAAATAAAAATACCGTCTCAAGGTATAATACCACGGATACATGAACTTGCAAGACGATTTATTTTGTCAATATTGTGCACATTTTTACACAGTCTGATTGGAACTATCCTAACTTCTATTTCCATTGCTCTATTAAGTAACCAATCATCTTGAAGCTTCATGGCATGGCATGGCTGAGTTTGATTTTGTCATTTGGACAGGAACACAAAACCTAAATAAATGACTGATTTGATGATCCTGATTGTTGATGCTATTTGTTGTGAGGTGACTTAAAAATTACTGCTAGAACCGTCAGTTAACTTGAGTGACAGGAACGAAATGGAATCTTTCATTCGATTGTTTACTGAAGCCAGATAAAGTCAGTCATTTTTAAACACAAGCATAAACAAATCCACCCTAAACCTCTGTCTTCAGCAATCCTGTCCATGAATAAAAATAGTCAGTTAATTCCATAATATAACCGAAAATGAGTACTACGAGCAGTAGCAGGAAGCCGAGAGATATTTTGGAGTACAAGAAAGGGACCTATGGTGATAGTATTCTGCAACCAGTTGAGGACAATGTGCCATATTTGGATCTAGCAGCAGTTGCCCCATCCCCTTCTCGTGACTATTTCAGGGTCTGTGTCACCAAGAGTGAGGTACTGAATTCAGCAATTAAGACATAGTATCAAAATTTAAAGATGGTCGTGTAGGTTGCCCTGACCCAATGGCGAATAACCCATGGACCCCGCTCTGTCCCAGTGGAATTGAGAGTACCATTGGAGAACTTCTCCAAAGACATCCGGATCCCTTCAGAGGTGAATCGTGTCTTTGGCAAGGAATGTGTGGACTATATCGTGGGTCTTAGCAAAGGACACGTAGACAAAGTCATGCAACTTTCAGACTCAATACTAGCCCGGATTTTCCAGTATGCTGGCATGGAACATCTGAAAAATCTAGCACCTGTTTGTTCCAGATTTGCATCCGTAAGTGAATAGATCACAGTCTCTTTTGCGTAGGCCATTTATACAACTTGAAATCCAATTTTGAAACTGTAACACAGATATGTCAGGGGGATGATTTATGGAAACGTTTCTACTTCCAATATGGAGGCATCGATGCTGCCGCAAATGAAACAAAGCATCAGGCTGATTATCTCAGTTGGAAAAGCCTCTTCTTTATCAACAGGCTGCATTACAAGGTAATGAATCTCATCCCTATATGACCATATGTATGTTCTCATGGTGCAATCGTTTTCAATCCTTCTATTGACAGGTGGGGAATCCTGATAAATTTCCAGGTTTTTATAGTGATCGCAACCTGAGCATGAATCTACCACCAGCAAACAGGAGGGAGCGTAGTAATAATAACAGCAAGAGCTCAGTTAGCAGCTCGTCATCAACTCAGCATGCTAATCGGCAACGACCCACAAATCCCAACAACAGAGATCCCAGTAACACACGTCAATTCATCCGAGGGAGGACCGCGAGGATTGTTGATGGGAATTTAGTCCCTCGAGCCAGTGCTTCAAAATTGAATGAAATCTCCAAGAAGAGCTCAGAGGGAAGAAACTCTCCACGACAAAAGGCCACCCGATATACACTCCTAAATAATGAAAAGTCTGAAAGTCGCAAAAGCTTGTTCAGGATCAGCAAGAATGTCACATGAAGTTTTATATAGCAGTTACGAACTTGTATTTGCAGTGAGACTATGAGGAATTCCCTTTCAGTTGTTCATCCATCGTCGTCGTAATCTCTCACGTATTCACTGGGTCGTGAGATGTTAAATTTTGAAATAAGAATCCTCCTGTTCATATAAAATTGATTTAAATTTAATATTTGAACAGGGTTCATCTCTGAGCCCCATTCGGATTTGACCCATTCAGCCTCTCGAGGTCAGGCGGTTAATGTCACGGCAAAGTTATTCTTCCAGGAAGGAAGTCTCGCTCGTAATTTTCTGCCATTTCCGACCTTCATTCGTCACACTTCATCTTGACAGGACGCTTATTAGAGAAAGTCGTTGCGCATAACTTGACACAATGTCGCCAAAATACACGGAAGATGCTGAGCAGTTTCTCTATAAATCTCGTCCTCATCTCACTTTTCAGTTTCAGTTTATTCCTTGCCATTCCCAGATTATCACCATTCACCAGCTTTGAAGATGAAATCTCAAGTACTGATTGTGGGCATTTGCATATTTTTTTTCCTCCGTTTTCCTCATGATGCTTTAAGTGTCAATTTTACGAGTCCAATGGGTCAACCGGTTGGAGTGCCATTTTATTATTATTATACACCAGATTATTGGAGACGTAATGGTGAAAATTCACTGACAAGTACTTACACTGACCCAAGCAAAAGTGCTCAAGGACAAGGATTCACCAGTTTTGCCCCTGCTGATCATTTTCAAGGAATAAATTCTGCACGACCTGCTGACGGGGACAATGTCATTGACACGGGCACTGCCTTTCGCTATAGCGTCCATCCCACTGCAGCAGCTTCGTTCGACACACATTCTTACTACCCACCTGCACCTGCCCATGGCGGCTATCCTCATCAACATGGCGGCGGCTGGAGTAAATGCCTATCTAACTTCGTGTTATATATACTTAACTAACAATTATTTTTCATTATATAGGACCAGATGGAGGAGTTTTCTCGACTTTGGAGAAGATTTTGGATGAGTTCAACCTGGATAAGCTCGTCTTTAATCCTATGGCCAATGCCTTAGGTTTTGAAGGCGTGAAGGGATCTTTAGGGATGGTGAAATTGGCGGTTTTCGTGGCATTAATAATCGTGCCAGTGGCAGCCCTAGTTCTGGTACCTGTGACGGCTCTTGTGGTCATCCTGGTTCTCGCACTTCCAGTGCCAATTTGGAGAGGGTTTAAGATCTTTGAGCCAGTCAAGAGAGGCGTTGAGCATTCATCAGTTGCTGAGACCGTGACAACTCGAATGCTTGAGGCTGATGATTGTCTGGAGAGATTGACCTGCAAGTTGGGCAAATTGAGCAAGAACCTAAGCAAGGACTCGTGGATGAGCAAGTAAGAATGTTATTATAAGCTACTACACAAATGTCAAGTACAGGTGAACGACAGCGTTCAGTGTAATGTTGACTGTCGGAATTTGTGGATTTGGCTAATGACATTTTTTTTGCAGAGCAATGGACACCATGTTTAGTAAAGGAGGCAAAACAGAATTAGAGAAGAGAGTCACTCGTGGTTTCCAGAATGGGAAGCAGAAGTCGGATTGTGACAGATTTAAGTGTAATCCAGTTGGTTTGATAAAAAAGCTGTTCTAGATCTTAACCTGTACGTATGACTGTTGTGTTGTAGCTGGCGGTATTGGTTTTGAGTGACCTAAATTGAATGAAATAAATATCAGTTTCTTTTGAGATGTAGCCCGTGTATCTTTGGGGAAGTTCAAAAGTATCAAGAGGGTGTAAAAGTGACACGAGTGTGACGATAGCAATCGTGTATCATATTAATGTTGACTTTTCTCTGTCAGGTGTCGCATTCCCCTCACAGTCCCGTTGTGCAAATGTAAACAAACACAAGGGTCGGAAGTGAGGGTGTTGCTTGTTTAAGGTCACGGTTACACTGAAGCCTCCTTGCACCATTGGATTACGAGGAACCCGATTACCTACTGAAATTGGTTCCGTATAGTCGTTTAAATACGGCTGGCAAATATCCGGCCTGTTAAGTAGTCGGTTTTAATAGACGGATGCATAACTGTAATTCGAAGGAGAGCCCTCGCTAGATATTTCAGCCCACTCGCATATAAGAACCAAAGTGAACAAACACATGTCCAGAAGTTTGTCAGAGTTGAAAGAAGTATCATCAAAGTTCTAGCAATGGACGCGGGAGTTGTTTTAGCATTTTTAGTTGCAGTTACTGATTTAGTGACGTCTTCCGAAGTGGCCGCAGGCCCAAGGGCTCCCATAAGCTTGCCTGTACCGTTACCACATGAAGGATCAGGGGAGGGACTCAAGTACATTGTAAGCAGATCAGGCAAGCTCTATGCCAGTGCTGTTAATGGTGTCAACGGTCTGGGAAATAATGACGGAGAACATCATTGGCAAGGTGGCGAAGATAGTGGCAGTGTGACCTTCCCAAGAGAAACTTATAGCGGGTCGGACTTGGCCACATCTGCAGATGGCTATTCGGCCTCCATCGGATGGCCAGAGGACAAGGGTTATGCTCACGCAAAGAATCCTATCAGAGCCTATGGATACCTCAAGGGCTGGGGTGCTCCTCATACCTTTGGACATCATCATCACGGTTGGCCATCATTACATCAGCATCATTATGGCTGGGGACAAGGGCACGGATGGGGCTCAGATGGTCAGTTCTTTACACATCACATAATTAATAATTCCGCTACTCCAGTATCCATTTTGTATTAAAATAGAATTTAAAAAATTTTGTAAGCAGACTGGAGCCAAGTTTTATGGGACAAATTCTCGTCATGGTTCGGCTTAGCAAGTAGCACTGCTGGATCTTCTGTACTGGCAGTTTTCAAATACGTCGTCATAACAATTCCGATAATTGCCCTCATCATAGTGGTAGTCATGTTTCTTCCTATTCCTGCGATCATAACTCCAGGAATATGTGCTCGGGCGGGGACCACTACGAAGCTGTGGACTGAGACTGGACGCCTAGCACAGGTCATCTTAACTTCAGATGAGTGTATCGAACGAATCTCTTGTCAACTGGCCAATGCTACCAAGACGCTTGGCCAGTACTCTGTTTTGGACTCGTAAGTATCTACAACCCTCGAGAATATCTCCATCAGTATGAGTTGAGTTTTTTCAACCAGTTTTTTTTTCTTCATATTTTAGAATAATGACTTATGTGCCCAACACATCATCCACTTGGGTTGACCGGGTGACAAATTCAATCAGAGCCGCAGCGTTGCCATCCAATATGACAAAGACTACTCGTGGAGGAGACGCGTGTCACCAGTACTCATGCGATCCGATGGGGCAACTTAAACGGGCTCTTCAAAAAACCCCGAATTAAATCATTCCAATTCTTACTGATTACCTGGACTTGGAAAATTCTGTAATGGACTCATTCTGGAGACTGACTTTATCATCATGACATATAAGCACGAGTGCTCAACTGTTATTTTTATTATTACGATTTACCAGAAGTCAAAGGGTTTATTTAAGTTTGAAAGGATTAGCTTTATAAATGGTTGACATATAAATATGACACCTGTAAACGGAGTTAAAGTTATGGAAAGGTGGTGGATAACATGTTTCTCTCTGTTGGCATGCTGAATGATAACCAAAGACATTCTGCCAGATGTTAGACAGGGCATAAGTAGGAATAAAGACAATCGGGAAGTTATTATTGTTTTTTGAATTATTAATAAAGAGTGTTTGAAATATTATGTCTTGATAATTTAACATAATTTTGTAACCCGTCATGATGATGATATAACTTTCGTGTCAATCTAACAACTCATGTGACCTCCAGCTCGTCGGCCAAATTGTATATTTCTCAGGTCCCTTCTACGCATCCGTAGCTAAAAACTGCAATCAGCCCGCTCTGTGAGATTTCTGACTTTGTTTATTTTTACATGTCAATAAAGACTATCGATGTCCACAAAGCACACTGTGACTGATACGACCATACGATCCAAACTAATACAGAGATGTCCAAAGACCACAAAGAGATGAAACGATGTATGTTAAATATTTTTACACTCTTGGTTCAATTCGACACACTGGTTTACTTTTTATTTAATTTTTGTTTTACTCTCTACACTCTTTTTCTCACCACAAATTGTGGTGTTCAGTGTGATATATGATTAAGCTAGCAGACTTGAGACCTGTGACAGCTGTTAATTGGCGGCTGAACTATTGATTACCGTATAATTATACATTCTTTATCCCACTAGATCGTCAAGCAAGTTGTTCGTATTATCTCGTTGAATTTGAAGCGTTTTCATTACCAACTCACAGAAATTCGCAATGCTCATTTATTGACTTACTTGCTTGGGTTTCACACGATTAAGTGCAGATAAGAAGAATATGAGATAAACATGTCATTGCACTATCGGTTGTCATTATATTATTGGTCATTATCATGGGGAAACTGATTCCCTTTTCCGCTCTAGTCAAATCATAAACATTGCTCGACGAACACTAGTAAAAACTGATCAGTCACGTAGCAAAAATGTAAGACTTCTATTAATTGCTTGTTCCAACGTGAGGCAATAACTCTTTTTTATTTCAGGGCGACGTACCTAACGGAATTTCCACCGGTACCTCAGCATCCACCGAAACCACTACGTCGAACCAAGAGGTCTTTACCAGAGCCTCAACATGTGCGACATCCTCAAAGCTCTAACTGCGGCATCGTCGTTTTTATAGGCGAAGCATATGCTGGAAAAACTAAGACGGTAAGCTCATCATCCTACTAGAACACTAACCAACTACAGTAATCAAGTTACGCCTAGGTCTAATACTACTATATAATAGTTGAATCTCGTATTTGGTGACAAATACAAAGAAATCTCGCCAGTGAACCATGAAGGAAGGTCCCTGCGAGGTCCTGGGGAGATATTGGAGTTCCGAAGCGCAAGCCCCGTCGACAATCTTCGTATCATAGACGTTCCAGGCTTAGGGACAAGTTTGCGCTACGATGCACAAATCCTTGCATCTCTCAAGAAGTTCATGGATATGGATCCTGAGCTCTCAATATGTATACCTCACGCTGTTGTCCTCGTGACTCGATTCGACCAGTCTCGAACACTCGGTCACCCAAATTCCAGTTTTGTTCGAACGCTCCAAGCAATCCAGCTCCTCAAGGCTCGACTTTTGGACGAATTTAGCTGTAACTTGATCCTCGTTTCAACTCATTACATGAAAGGGAAGCGCAAGTATCGGGTGTACCCACAACCTCATTTGGACAAATTCCGTCATCTTGTTAGAGAGCATCTAAAAATCAACTACGACCCTTACATAGTGCCAGCCGAGAATGAGCCAGAACAGTTTCAACTGCTTCCTATAAAGGACAGCTGGCGTCTCACAAGTGGGATTCTGTACCCTGAAAACCTTTTCCATGCCCTCCTATCTATCGCAAAAACGTCCAAGAGCTGTGTACGACACGAATATTTTGATTATGTTTTGAAAAATCGTCCCTATCTTGTCCTTGAACCGGGTCCCCTTATCAAACTCGTAGATCCTGAGCGAAGACGATACAAGAAGTTCCTTGAAGCCCTACTCCTGATTTCTTCTAGCACTAATGTGTGAGCTCGCTGGACCGTAACGCAATATTTTAATTTTACTAATCAATAAATTTTAGTAAAAGGAACTATTGACAAAATATTAATAATCAGTGGGTGTATTTCTCGCCTTTCTCAACGTGTTCTTGGATCTTTTCAATCGCAACATCAAGAAGTTCTCGCTCATAGTCTGTTAATATCTCTGGTATCATATCTACCTCTTCAATGCCCTCTTCCTGGGAAGAATTTTGACAAATTATCAGTTGTGGTAATCAGAAGCATGGAAATATTATATAAAAAAAATATTGCATTCCAACCAGGCTCATAGGATTGCGCTTACACTAAAATGCGTTTCAGCTGCCAAATATTTTGATCCGACCACATCTGTACGCACATAGGCGCATTCCATCACATTCAGATCCCCGATCATGCTTCGAAGCAATGAATTCGTAAATCGAGCACCTGCGTAGGCAGCAGATAATGTTGGACCCCTCGCCCCATTTGCCTTTGTTACGTCCATTCCAGCGTTCTAAATCAGTTGACCATCAACTTCATCCACGCATTTCCACAGAGATAATCACAAATTATTAAAATCACTAACTACTTGGATCTTAGTTGTGAGATTCCTCAGGTCGTCAACAGAGAGCTCTCCAAGACTCCAACGCGGTGTGCAATGAGAGATCAAAGGAACTATGGTGAGCCCAACGTCACCACCAATCACCGGACAGTCCACGCCTGCAGGGTTCATATTCTGTAAATATTAATCCAACTTAAAACCATGTTTTTCTCGATGACCACGTAAAAATTACTCTGCTCATCGCGCAAAACTCACTCTAAATTTTGCAATGAAAGTATTTGCTCTCACAACATGTAACGTACAAACTCCTAAAATCTTTCGTGGGTCATACACTCCGTGGCTTCTGAATACTTCGGACACCAGAGGGACGAGGCTATTGATCTGAAATATTCCAATAGTAACAAAATATGAAGGGACTAATAAACTACCTACACAGACTCACAGGTCGGGACATGACAGCCACAAAAGCATTGGGGCAGACAGTCGCACATGCTTCAGAAAGTTCCTTCACAATTGGGGCGTTGATTTCAAGCAGTTTGTCATAGGTCATCTCCATAGTCCAAGACTGGCCCGCTGTCATGATGACAACATCGGAGCCTTTCAAGCATTCGTCCAACTTGGACCTCCCAGTATATCCTCGGACCTCGGAAATCGTTTCAATGTGACTTAAATCCGTTGCTAATCCTCTTGTCTCTTGTAGATCGTACAAATATAGCTCTGAAATCAGGTCTGAATGCTTCAAAAGTAGCGAAAGACATTGTCCTGTATAGCCAGCGGCTCCAAGAACAGATACTTTGAAAAACTGGAATCAACAATGATGTCATGAGGACAATAATGAAAATGAGCTTATTAAATATTTGTCACGAAATGCTATAAATTACTTTGGGGTCGTCGTATGAAAGTGAAAACATAACTTTCTGCATACGCTGGAATCTCAGTAATTTATTCCATAGCATTTTTAGGCCTCTCCTGTCACCTACGACACTTAAAGTGTCCGCGTCGGCCTTTGGACCTTTAGCCGGCCGGCCGCTTTAATTTGCTCATTGCCATTTGAAAGGTCGACAACAGCAGTGGAATCACTCAATAGATTGTATTTGGTTCTCATGACAACGTGAGTAGCTCTTTTCTATATAACACGTTAGTATGACCTAGTTGCTAGTTCTCTGACTGTCCATCTGTAGTCCGATACCGGGAGCATGTAGGATCTCATATGCAGTACGAACTCTATGACAATAATATGATTGCAGAAGGTTGCATAAATAGATATGAGAGTGAAGCAAGTAATAATTGCTGCACCTCAGTCGCAATTCGAGGAAATTGGATGCATCTATGAAATATGATACGTCCTTCTTCATTCAGCTATGATAAACAACAAAAGTAGTATTGTAAGCTACATGGATTGCATTAGTAAAAGCATTCATTATTGGATGAGTTTTAAAATCGAAAGTTGTTATGCAGTTAATACGCATCTGGGATTGCTAGTTGGCATCAGTGTCTTTGTCAGTATCCAAATGGCAATTAGTTGTGCCGTACCGTTGGTGCTAAAGACGCCGATAGCTCCAGCACACACGTCACTGTGACATTCTCAAATGTAACAACACCTTCATGACAGTGCAGTAACCTACTGACATGATTGAGCACAAGTTGTCATTTGGAAACTTTAAGTGTTGACAATAGAATCATAGTTTTCTAATTCAATCAAATCATAGGCTGGGGTTATTGGGTCCGTCGATGCTAACATGGACGACTGTGAATCTTATCGAGTAATATAGCACTGCCCGCATCTGTATGAATCAGATCATGTTCATTTTCACTATAAACAGTTTATGATTATCATTATGCATATCTCGCATTACAACCCGGCTCCGAATTAAGAAATTCGTCATGTCCACAGCTTTTCTGATTCATACCCCAGCAATAATGTCAATACATCATATGCACTTATGACATGCCCTGCCTGTCTAAATAATTATGCTGTCATAATATTTGCAGAGTGAAATTTTGGAACGTATAGAAGACAAAGAAAGCCTAACGTTGGCGTAAAGCTGACGATTGCCCCACGTCATTTTAGACGCTGGAGCATTAACGTCAATCATAAGTTGTGATTTCCCATCATTTTCCTCACAACAATGAAGACCTACATTGTCGACCCACCCATCCACATAGTGGTGGGCTTCAGCGTGTGTTTGTAAGTGTGTGTGTGCTAATGAGGTTGACGGGGAATAGAAATCAAGGCACGAAAGCCCAAATTGAATGGTGTTTTCAATCGCTGTATAAACAATCGACTCACAAAAGGCCTCCTTTCTTTATTATGATTTTCATCGTGTCCCTTACTCTTTTATTAGAGAGTTCCCATCACTCAGTCACTCGAGGAGGTTGAGAAGGAGACAAGCACTAATAGTTGCTGGACGGTGGAATTTAAAATCATGAAATCCTCAGTCAAGTTCATCTTGGCTGTTTTCATCATCCAGGCTCTCCTCACGGATTTGGAGGCTCAGAATGTAAAGAAGAAAGCAAAAGGCTCACGATCTGGAATGAAAGGAAAAAAAGCGAAACTCTCCGTCGATGGTGAAGCTCACGAAGAGGGAGCCGCTCATCATGAAGACGGTGCAGCTCATAGCGGTGAAGCATCGCCACAAGTGCAATCAAGAAGCGTTGGTGATGGTGGGGAAGCAGCCGCTCCCGGTACTGCCGTTAAAATCTCCAACACCGAGTTCGACGAAGATGCTGACCCCGATCCTGATCCATTCCACGAGAACAAGAAGTGGTCAAACTTTGTTCACCGAATCGACGCTATCGTCGACGAATTGAAGAAGTTGGTCAGCCCCATGGCAACGCTTCTGAGTGGCCAACCCGTAAGTTGAAAGCTTTGAACATGAGTGAGAAATACACGCTAATGTGACCAAAATTCGATCAACAGGAAGGTATGGAGACGTTCAACAAGGACTTCCACAAGTTTTGGAACCCTCTCAAGCATTTCTTCGACCCATTGTACGATGAGCTGGTCGATGGCGCTGCATACACTCAAGTCAATCCCGCCGTTGGTCTCACCGATTTGTAAGTCCTTTCCATCTTTAGCAAGTTAGTAGTCTAATAATTTCATAATCCTACAATTTATTAATGAAAACACAGGAAAAAATTGAACGAATGGGCTCAGAATCCGCCAGAGAAGTTCTTGGACAAGGCAAGGTTGAAGTGGGTACAGGTGAACGCTATGGTAATCACGGCGCACCATGTTTTCGACCGCTTGAAACCAATTATTGAGAAATGGGGCCTAGACGATGTTCGAGATCACACGCAATACGGATATCCTACTTATCTTGAAGGGGTTTCCGGATATACGGGAGGAGGTAAGTGGATGCATTGCTGAGTATATTGAGAAATACCGAGTTGCTATTGTTTCGCAGACAAAGCCACCTACGAAATCAAGTACTTGGAGGACTTAACTACCACGATTCACATTGAAATGGATGCTCAAGGCGAGAAGGGACATATGATGAGGTCACTGGAGAAGATCATGAGAAAACATGTAAATGAATTGGTTTTTGTATGAGCGAGCTTGTCGTACTCATAATTATATGATTGTAGCTTTCCACATGGGACCCTGAGACTGAATTTAACATCTTCTGTTATGGCAACCATGAATTTGGAATCATTCACGACGTGTTCGACATCCTCACCGATGCTGCCATGTACTTGAGCCTTGGCGACATGAAGCAGGCTGTCCTCAACTGCACTTATCAAGTGCTCCTCGAGCATGAAGCTGTCATCGGAGGTGGGTTTATATTTATTAATGTATACCCTCCAACTTAGCATTCTATTCCTCTAGTTTTGTAAAAAAAATACAAATTGACGTTTTTACTCACAGCTATCGGAGGCGGGCTTACGGATGCGTCCAAAGCCAGACCTGCTGAAGATTTGACGAGCAAATTTGAAGCGATCTTCACAGAAATGAAAGCCCGTATTGACAAGAAGATCCGTATCGCTGCCATTGCACCAAATGTTGATCCAATCATAACCGGACCCTCCACATTCAAGTGTGATAAGCCTCCAGGGGATACCAACGCGGATCCTACACCAGATCAGCCTGAAGGTTACAGCTTCCCGGAGGGCTACAAAAGTCCTCGACTGAGGCCAGGACAGAAAGCTCCGACCTTTCCAAAGGCACAATGGGGCAAACCTCAGCCCGGTCCATTGTCACCAAAGATTGGCGATAAGACACCTGAGCCACATCTTGGTATTCTTTTGAAACCTCGTTACTTTTCAAATTAGTCAATTACCGTTGACTATATTTGATATTTCTAGTTCGTCAACATTTGTTATTTTTTTTTCTTGAATGATTTATAGACTCGCAAGCTGGTCCAGAGCATCCGCTCCCTTCTGGATACGTGGACAATCGGGCTGCCACCTTTGACTTTGCAGCATTTTCTCAAGCATACATGGGCTACTTGGAAGTTGAAACTGTTTTGAATCCTGATGGATCTTGCAAATCAACATGTCCTGACTTCAGACGACCTACGCCCACATGTGAAAACAAATCCATTGACTGTCCCGGGTACAGAAATGAATTTTGTGATCCTGGCAAGGAGGGTTGCTTGGAAAAATCCCAGTGTCAGTCTGAAGCTCGAAATGTAAGTTTGACCAAGTTTTTATTAACTATATTATTATACTATTATTTTACTCAATGAGCCCTAACCTCTCGACATAATAAATGAATTTGTTTAGTGCATTCGGACGTCATATGAAGTGAACTTCTGTCCATCGGCAAAGACGGATCGCTTGTATGACTGGGTGGAGATTAACGGAACTTTGGTCGGCAAGGATACTCCAGATGGTAGGAACATTATCATGTGGTTCGATACAGTAAGAATATTAAAAGATGATCCAATCCTACAGAATCCAAAGATTGCGGTTCAGATGTTCAGAAGGTTCGAGAAAGGTGGGAGATGGATTACGGAGTAATCTTGAGCGCTCCTCAGTACTGTGAAATTTGCATGTGCATTTGTGATCAACCGATGAATGATGCGGGTATCCACCATTTTGATATTCAAGAAATCAAAGCTGCTGAGGGTTACGTCATCACTGGTGTCAAGTTTTCCCAGGACAATAATGTTCTTCGATTAAGTGTAAGTTAGAAAAAAAATAACATAGTGGAGCTGATTTTGTGAGGGATGATAATTAACCCCGGTGTGGATCTCAGGCCGAGCAAGGGAAGCTGGGAGAGGATGGGAAAGTAGACCAAGAATCATTACAATGGATTGAGGCCCCGGTACCCGATCCTAGCGACCCGTCTAAGACACCCAGACTTGGACATCCCGAAGGTTTCCGAAGTATGGGCTTGGACAACGTCTATGGAACAACCCACGAGGTGGTAACAGGGCTCAAGTTCGTCGTCAAGAGTGGTATTCTTCATTTGTCCGTCCACTTTTCCCAAATCAGTCCGGAGACGGGAGCTCTGAAAGGGGAGGGCGGCGAATGGAAAAAGCCCAATGTCCCCGTCCCCATAAGTCAACGTCGTAAGATATCTATTGATGACAAAGTTAGCTCCCTAAAGCAACTCGGGCCATCCCAACCCCAAGTTAGGCCAGATAACTCCAAAGTGGTCCAATTCGATGCTTCGTCTTTGATCTTGGACGCTGGTCAGGCTGTAATTCCATTCTTCGATATTCAGCCCGCAAGGCATCACACTGTACGCAAGCCACTTAATGCCATCGGCTTGATTTATAAGTCCAAGAAAGGTTTCGGTGGATTCATCTCCCCCAGTGTGACTTACTTTAGTAAGTGTTTACTTATTTACTCCATGCAAATCCAGTTGGTAATATGATTATTCACCATAACTTTTTTTGAATTTTTCAGGGAAATTCTTCGTTTAACAGTGCTGCACAAGGCGGAGAATAATGTTACCTCATTTTTATATCATCTCCCACCTCTCTTCATTCTAAAAATTCATCATTACAACTTTCCAGTTTGATGTTACATTGGAATAAAGTTATTATATCCATTCTATTGGCCTCCGAAATTCAGTACGACTTTATTATTTATTTGCAATTATTCTAGCAGCTGCAAAGTGGTATGTGGTACCAGCCACAATCACCCCCGCTTTGCTATGGCGATAAATCCACCAAGCCTATAGACTCCTAACGACTTCCTACATTATTAAGCTAGCTAGCCAAGTTTAAAGAGCTAAAATCATGCGCCCTATTAAAAGTGTAGTCCCGTTTCCAAAGCTCTGAAGTAGGAAAAGGACTCGCAGGCACTCAAGTAAGGAAAAGGATTGCAGGCACTAAATTATAGGAAAAGGTTTGCAGGGACCGAAGGAAAATGTTCCACCAAGAGAGATTCCCTTCCTATCACAGTCGAGCATCATTCTTAAGTACCTTGCAAGACCGTCCCATCACAGATGACGACCGAGCTAATCGACTCACACTATGGCGAGACTCAATTGTACCTCACTTGGAACGAGATCTTGGGCAGGGGATCGTAGAAAACATGCGCTCGAAAAGGAACGAGCTTCGCAAGCTAAGCTATTTGCCTACCAGGCTCTCGAAACTGGAAGGGATTGAAAAGTTTTTTGCCTCTGCTCCCACAGGGAAGATTCTCATTCCATCCCAGTTCAAATCCTCGGCCAAAAGTCGGGGGAAGATTTTCTATTTGATACCGAGGAATGTGGTTTTGTACTACGGGCCTTATTACTACCTGGGGATCTTGGACTATCGCACAGAACGTTTGCACGGTCTTCAAAGTAAGCTCTACTGGGGAGTATACTATAGAGTAATTACATAAGAAAAAATCCCCAGATCAATTCAAATGCTCATACATTACAGGCGCCCTCAAGTTTGCTGGTGCGAATGTCATAATCCGACCTTCGAACCACATCAATCATGTCTCAATTTGGTACATGGAGAAGGAAATCTTCACGTGCAAACTGACAGATTTACACTTTGGAGGTGATGGGGAATTAGATCGACTGTGTTATGAAGCGGCTGTGGCTTTCTCAACCCTCTCCAAGCGTGCCATGCTTCACATTCGACATCGATATCCATTTGACAAGCAAAAGGCTAACCAACTTATCCGCAAATGTCCCTGCCATCAGGACTACCAGGCCAACGTTTTCATGGACGACGATGAATTTGCCACTGAGGAAGAGGAAGATCAAGATGAAGAGGACGACGATGAGTCATTCTATTACATTGACCCATACGCCAAGAAGCAAAAGAAAGCCACCTCCCGACTCAACACAGCTGATGAGGAAGAAGATGAAACAGATGATGTGAGAGGAGATTATGAGCCACTCGACGACGAGCTGGACGAGTACACCAGTCACGGCATCAAAAGAGTCAATCGAGTTCAAATTCTTCGATCCGGACGCCTCCGAGGACACAAAGATCCACCACCCAACACCTCAGAGGATTCGGAGAAACGTGGTTCACGAAAATCTGTAAATCGAGCCACTGTAATTCATAAGCCCAAAACTTCGGAAGCCGTCGAAGAAGAGCTTCGCCATGATCTCATTGAAACTTCCAAAGCTATATTATCCAAGTATACGCCCCAGCTGCACATAAAGTCAGGAAGTTTCTCCACCAATACCACTGGAACTGATGACTTACAAACTTAAATAGTCACTTGACCATGTTAAATAAACCAAGCGGAATAAATTTCTTTAGATGACAGAAACCTTCAAAGGTTACAGTTTTATTTGGTACAAGAAAACAAAAATTGCAACAATAACTCGACTATTAAGGGAAAAAAGTACACACTTGAAAAATATTCAGTTCTACAGCTCATAATATGACTTGATGAGTGAAAAAAATTGAGCAGTTAGGTAGCTAAACTCATGAGGAGAGCCACACCCCGCTGAATCCAATGAGCGGGTTCTACTCCTCCTGAACGTAATTCAACTGCGACAACAAAAGACGCCCGACCTTGCCCACCAGCTCTGTCTGGATAGTAGTAGCATGGACTCTCGTACAAGTCTAAAATAAATTTCATGTTCATT
>JAQIWI010000373.1:0-35470 GCA_034698825.1 Deuterosminthurus bicinctus | reverse complement strand
GGACGAGCAATGATTACCTAAGGAAAAATTTTGCAGGTGCTGAAATCTATTCTTGTGAAATGCATGGCCAGTAATTAATCTCACCTCATGGCGATTACCCTCATACATTCTAGCCGCCTGGAACTTCAATACGTAATCAAATTGGGAGGAGTCCACTATGAACATGTGCATTAATATTGCTCTTGCTGCTTGACGACTGAATCCACATCTCAACTAAGCACGTGTTACATCAGTCATCAGCTGAAATGTATGGCAGAGCAATAATTGTTGCATGGTACAACATTCAGATGCAATAGAGAGCATAATATTAAGAACCAGCCCTTCCTCTTTCATGCTTGCTGCTTTATGAACTTGACTTGAGCTACTCAAGGTCTTCGGGATACATTTTCGAATGGCGATCGAATTTACATGGAACCAGAGTGAATTTTTTAAGAGGTGATGTTTGCAAGGAGACTCTAGGGCCAGTTGAGTGCTCAACTTTTGTAGTTTCAGAGTACAAGAGAAAATAGCGGACTGAGATGTCCAGAGGGTCAACTAACTTTCCCTAACGTACGTGTCTCAACATGAGGAAGCACTCTAGGACTCTGTTGTCGCAACTTGCTAATTTCTTATGTCCTCTTCTCATAGTAGATTCATAAAGGGAAAGAATACTTTGTGTGCACTTTGAGTGGGAGCCAAAGGGTTTTTTCCCGTCCCAATTGTGTGTATTGACGCAATAATAAATAGTAAAATGTATGTAAATAATAAATAGCTGGAATGTAGAGCATGTGCAATTTATAGCGTGGATTTAAATATTATTGTCAAGTGACTGCAAAACCTGTCAAAAGTTGCTTGTTGCACAGCTAATATACTGCAGATTTCTTGAGCTTTGTTAATAAAAAGCGCCAAGTAAATTAAAAATGGATGCTAGTCAATTACCAAGAAGGGTCTGTTGTATGATCTCGCCACTACCTTCCGCACGAACTTTGTCGAGGAAGCAAAAACTGTAGCGAGTGGCATCCACGTGCAAAGAGAGTTTTAAGTTGCGTGCACGTTCCATCAGATGCTTCCAAGTTTTTTAATTTATACGTATGAATTTTGTGTATTTTAGGGCGAGGGAAAGAAGCTTCCTTACCCCAAGACTGTCTTCTTCATTGTGGTGACGGAATTTTGCGAGCGGTTCGCCTACTACGGGATGCGAGCCGTCCTTACAGTTTACATGCGAAACGTTCTAAATTTTTCAGATGACCTGGCTACGTCAATTTACCATGTCTTCCTGTTCCTCTGCTATTTTCTCCCTCTGTTCGGGGCGATTCTTGCCGACTCCTTCATGGGCAAATACAGAACGGTGCTGCTACTATCATCAATATTTGCTGTTGGGAATTTCTTACTCACCGCCGCGTCCGTACCTCCTCTAAATCTTCCTGTAACGTGAGTTTGGACGAATCATTCATGACACGTAATACCCTCTGCTTCTTCATCTGCACAAACACACATACCAGAATAGCTCCAACCTTAGTTTATTTCCATAATAGATACACAGAGCCCCCGTAATCATTGTTAGTATTCCATAGTCTTCTTTTAGCTCCTAAACTTGTCCAGAAAGTAATAATGCAGGAAACTTCAGCTGAAATTAGAAAGCCCTATTATTTTTCTTGCAAAAGTACACTGGCTCACACGTGATTTTACATTGAAATTGTTTTCACTCTCTCACTCTCTGACACACATAAAGGGCCATTAGCCTGACCGGGCTATTCTTCATGGCAGTGGGGACGGGGGGGATCAAACCGTGTGTGGCACCGCTCGGCGGGGATCAGTTCATCTTGCCACAGCAAGAGCGACAACTCAGGCAGTTCTTTTCAGTATTCACCTTTGCCGTAAGTGTAGGCAACATGTGCTCTACCCTGCTCACGCCTATCCTAAGGAATGAAGTCACGTGCTTTGATCAAGATTGCTATCCTTTGGCGTTTGGAGTACCCTCTGGACTCATGATTGTCGCAGTGGGTAAGACTCAAAATACCAGCCAGTAATGATTTTTGCATGAGAATATAATTTGACTTGACACGTACTTTGTCTTGCAACAATAGGAATCTTCATGATGGGTAGACCGTTTTATATTGTTAATAAGCCAAAGGACAACATTATACTTCGAGTTATTCAGTGCATGATTGTAAGTAAAAGGCGGAACGCTGTGAGGGATTGCGATGTCGTACATAATGATTTCTTGCTTACGATTCACAGTATGCAGCATCCCAACGTAAACAGAAGTCTAAAGAGATTGAAGAGCGCAGTGCACGTAAGAAGCATTGGGTAGACTACGCTTATCATAAAGGAAGCAAGTTCGACAAGCAATTAGTAGAGGATACGAAGGGGCTTCTTCGAGTTTTAGTCTACTACTTGCCAGTTCCAATGTTTTGGGCATTGTACGAACAATTAGTAAGTACCAATTAGGAACTATTGAATGAGGCATGGATGGGCAAAGTGCTGAGATTTGCAACATTCCCGTAGGGCTCTCGATGGACGATACAAGCAACAATGATGGACGGTAATATGGGAAGTTTCTCCATACAGCCAGACCAAATGCAGGTAAGCGAAAGCTCATAGAAAGTTAATCGTGGTTTTTGGTGTTACATAGCAAAGTAATTTAATTCACAGGTGGCAAATGCAATTCTCATGTTCACGTTCATCCCAATCTTCGAGACAGTTCTCTATCCTTTGCTGAGAAAGTGCAATGTCTTCCGTCGCCCACTTCAGCGTATGGTTGTAGGAGGGCTCCTGGCATCTCTCTCCTTCCTCCTCGCTGGTCTTGTAGAAATGCGCATTGAGGTGAGTTTGCATTGTTTTCTCCCATCTCATCCCATAAAATTCGAGAAAGGCGCACACGTGTGTTTGCATGTGTGTCTATCTCTGTTCGCGTGTGCAATTGTCAATAGCAAGTTTCTCCTTTTCCATGTGACTGACACAGTGACACCCAACCGACATAATCCTTCTGCAGATGTTCGTTTGCGGCATGATCATCTGTATGTGCCGAATGACGTTGATGATAAAAAGTGATAATGCTGAGAATGATCCTTGTAATGAGTCATTACAATGTATCTTGAGGGATAGAGAGAGAGAGAGAGAGAAAGGGTATAGAATCGATATACATGACGTCACAAATGAAGGAACCTGTTGTATAAGCCGTACAAAGTCTTATCCTAGGCTGGTTCGATGCTTTCCGGTGAGCTCTATACTTGCATCTCTCCATGGATAATGCTGACGACGATGACGATAACCGCTCGTGGCGTCTGCAAGTTGTGTAGGTCGGCGATGACGTCTGCTGTACAGCATACGAAACAAACTTTCCCTTAGGGAATAAAAGACCGTGAAATCACAGAGACCAGAGTAGTTGTTCGCTTCCCTAGCTTTTCTACGAATCAAGCAAGGACGTCATTTCACCAAAGTTTTCACAGATCCCAAAACGTTAATAATTAGCAGCAAAATACAGACTTTATTCTTCTGCCCCACTAAAATACTTTTGATGATAGAGAGATGTGTCGGAAACGAGATATAGCGTCATGATGTTTGGCGTGCTCAACTTCACTCACTTTCTCCCAGTCAGCTTGTCTCTCCTAACCAGCAGTGCTGCCGTTACTTGTCCATGAGCCATGAGTTAACACTTCCTCTCCGATAAGAGTCTAATTCGGATGTCACCTTCGGCCATTCTTCCGGCTTGAGGGTAAACACCGGAAATCCCCCTCTCTTCCTTGCACACACTTTCCTCTCTGTCACTGCACGTCTACGTAACCGCGAATTCCGCTTCCAATCCTATTCAATCTCCCCTTAGATAATCTGTCATTTCTTCTGATTCCCAATGTGCGTCATCCATAAGTAATGATGACGAGGATGAAGGAAAATACTTGTAAGGGTTGATTTCAACACATTTCCACTCTCTCTCTCTCTTTTTCAGTTTCTTTGAGAACAAAAAGGTCACCCTACAGATATGCTTCACATGCTACTGACGTCAAGCTTATTTAGCGAAAATGTACTTACTTTGTGTAATGTTAATTTCTTGGAATTGAGGTCCTCTTACTTTCTTCTTGTTGCCTACATTCACTCTTCCCTAAAGCTTGACCATGAGACTATTCGTTAGTACATATAGGATCATGCTGATATTATCATTCGATAGCAAAAACTGAAGTCGCACAAGACTCCAGGATTCCCCAATTACTTTCAGAAATTAGCAGTAGATCCCGTTGCTATAATGGCTGCCATTTCACGGTCTTCAATAAAGTCATCATCAGTATGTCGAGTATTCCTTATATCCTGTCCAATTGACCTGAGGTCAATAGGATAGATTTTGCACGGTTGAAACACATAGAAAGAACGAGCAATAAGTCACGATCATGGAGAGCTTTCCAAAGGTTTATTCAAAGAATCTGTCACATCGCAAGGAGCATTTTATACGTAGGTTCAAGAATGGCAGTAATACAAGAGAAAGTATAGAGTAGTATGAGGTACAGAATGGCAAGATGATGCAATTAGATCTCACTACCCATATGATGAGATAATAACTGAGCTACCGAATTATCCAAGGGCGTCCCCTTTTTCCTCTCCACCCCTATTTTCTTTAGAGCTTTGTTTAGTGTGAAGAAGTGAGACGAGGAGCAGTATGACAAAAGTAGACTTATGGGCGAGCTAGAACAAGCAAAAACTTGATCTTGTTGACCTCCCATTTGAAAAAAGGTCTCACGCACTATTATAACTGACTTAGTTGTACTGGGAATGCTAAATTTCATCAAAACACTTGAAACTGCAATATCATCATGGGAAATTTCCGGGAATCTTTGGGAATCCTGTGAGAATCATTGGAAATCTTAACATCTATTTAAAATATGCCGTTGCAAAACGTTCCAGCTAGACAAACTCAACAATTCACGCATTGAAAAATTTCAGTAGACTAAAATACAGTACATTTACTGATACTGAAAAGTAAATTAGTGTTGAGTTGTATGTATGAATATGAACGACGTGTAATAACCGGCTGCTCTTTTGAAACCTACTAAAACATTCGATACCTGAAACCTGCTTTGGTCTCAGGCATCGAATTTTCAAGCACTCAAAAATTAATATAGAATATATGTCAAATTCTCAAGTCAAAATGAAGAAATTACGCTTATTTTTGCTCGTATTACCTCAGAAATGATCAGAAAGTCGACCTTTGCTAACAGCAGACGTGCGAATGACCAACTCTTAAGAGCATTTGAAACGGCTGAAAATAGTATAAAACGCGTGTTTGCTAAAGTCTTGGCCTCGAAATGAAGATTCTCAAAGATTTCCGAAGATTTCAAACAAGGTTCCCACAGGTCAAGATTCCCAAGGTTTCCCGCCATGTAGAAAATTCCCGGAAAATTTCCAAACCAGCCATTTGGTAAAGCTCCCATTCCCATCACTGATCATGGCCCATGTTTCTACTATTATTGCAAGGTTGCAGAAACATTTGTTGTGGTTTTGGCACAATAAGTCCTCCCATCGTAGTTGGTTTCGGGAAGGTGGTAGGAGTTGCGTAGCTGCTTTTGCCCTGCATTGTGTCCCATGGTAACTATGAACATGTTAACGCGAAGCATAGCTCTCTGCTTTCATTTTTAACTACAAACTTTCCACATTAGAACTGCAATACTGTATGCGAGAAAGATATAAGTGACATTGAGTTTTAAAGTTTGCACTGGATATTTTAGCTAAGTATGCATTCGCCTCGTGCTTAAGGCTTTAAAGGAGGAGTTTGAGAATGTACGAGCGCTATAGCGAAAGGTATTATCACATTTTTCGTCTTGAAGCAAACTTCTACCTCTGATTCGGTCACCTCTGAGTAGGCTTGTTGCTATCTTTTGAAGAATACAGAGAGGAGGATTTTTTGTCTGTTACTGGGGATGAAAACTGCGATTGTCGATTTCTCGAAAAGCGCCTTTAAGGTCCAACCATAAATTAATTGCTTGGTAATATTGGGAAAAGGACGGACTATTCATGGGATGAATGATGATAAAGGGTTGCCTCAAGATCAAATAAGTTTCCCATTCATGCTCTTGCACGATCCATAATGCAAGACTATTAATTTCCTACGGCTTGAATGTGGTTGAAAAGCATTATCGAACGGAACGTAATCTCGGACTTCTTTTCCCAATCTTTTACGTAACTTCAGTTGGTGCAGCACATAAGCCTATCTGTTGAACACACCATCACATGATAACTATTACTGTGGGGCTACGCAAAGGCCCACAGTAATGTACTATTTTTCCTGGATATCTAACCGATGGAAATGACTGTGCGTACGATGGGTGTGTACGATTGTGTTCCTGCGATCATCGCAGTTTCTACTGACTCTTTAAATTATATGAGCAAAGTACATGACGATGCATTTGTTTACATATCCACAAAACAGGGAACGGACCTGAGACTACCAGCGGTAAACCAGACCCATTTGATGGTAGTGAATACTCTGTCGTGTCCTGTACGCTGCGACATCAAACGACTGAATTCTGGAGAAGGCAACCAAAGTTTCTTTGAAGTCGAAGCCCAGTTTAATACCATTCTGAGGTCAATCAAAGAGAGGAATTTGGAGCTCCGATGTAGTACGGCCGCCATGACAGTTGGGGACAATGGGGGCCTATGTTCACACACTCCCACTACATTTTTCTCCACGGCATCAAATCAAACAGCTCTAACCTGGTCTGGAAGCATTAGGACATTACCAGGGAAATTACAAGCTGTTATCATCACAGGAGACTGTGAGGGAATGACCTTGAAAGTCCACAACTTAAATCGATCAGAGGATACAATCAAGTCAAAAGAGGGCCGTGCAAAACTCAGGTACGTAAGCCGACTCTTCTTCAGATCATATTCCTCCTGCTTATATTTCAGGGACAGCATATGATCCCGTATGAATTCATGAGATAGTGGAAATGGAGAAGAAATCATACGCTTCCCTAGCGACCTTGATCTTCGCAGAGTTCAAAGGGTATGCTCTTCTCTCGGGTCGGTTGAGCGAAAGCTCTATGTACAAATGAAAGCCTTGTGTGAGTTTCATACGTACTTTACATGCCACAAGCTAGCTCACTCATTGTCTTCATAACTATCGGTACAAAGGGCCTAAACGTGTAAAGGAAAATAGAGGGAATCATATACTAAAACTGTAAATACTCAAGATGCATGAATGGATAATTACGGCCTCATCATGCTCCAGTTTAAACTCATTAGTATGTGTTTACTATAATATGTGTACCACATAGCTGTATACAAAATCCTGAAAGGGCGAAACGGACTAAGGCAGCCTTGAAAGGAAATGATTTATGCATTGAACACATCATAAGCTGGTATTAAATGCTGCGTAGCTCCTTTACTAGTCTACAACTCAACCGTGTACTATGATGAAAAACTTGAAGCTTACTCTTTCCTGTAATCAGATTTTAGATTGAAGAACGAACAATAGCAGAGGATAAGGAGCTGCAGGAGAGAGCATTATTGTAAGAATTAATGGTGACAGGGAAACGTGACCATTATTATTGCCCTGATCTACCTGTGCGTATATGTACTCGCCTTCGTGCGTCACAAAGAGGAATTAGGTTTTCGCCAATGTGATCACTGGAAATGACATCCTCCTAGCAACTGCTTTTGATCATAGGAAATGTGCAGTGTAAACAAAAGTAGGCTCGCAGGTGCCCCTACGGATCACTTAAGCACATGATAATATTCCTCAGTGTACTTACACGTGAAACCTTTACAGTCATCCTCAGCCCCACATGTGTGAGAAAGGATGTAAATCAAATACATTCTGAGACTCACGTGAATCTGTCGACAGCAGTGTGATGCTTGTAAACTATAATCTGCCGTAGATTTTTAGCGAAAACTTGATATCTTCCAGGCACCATGGCAATACCATGGAGTGTGTAAGTGTTTACGTGATCCGCGAGATCGATCAGAGTCCCATGAAAAAGAAAGTTTTCACCCATGACTTTGAGCATATTTACTTTTGTCAGTTCTCACCACACAAGCATATATGCATACACACATGGACATACCTTGAAGCCTCACTCATACTGCTTGATTCTATAGGAAACGTAGAAGGCATAACATAAAAATTGGTCCAGACAAACTAACTTTCAGCTCATAATTTTTCTTACATACACTCTTTCTCCTTATGTTCACCTAGAGATACTACCATTGAAAGGTTTCTTAGGATGTTCTATGCACACAAGAAAGTCTCGCTCTCCCTCGTTACTATAAGTTACATTTCCGCCTCTTCCGCCCCATGAATGCGAATGTGAATGCTATAAGCATGACGGGAGGAACATGCGGATATGCGTGTACGTGTGTGCACACTTAGTCACCTTGAAATTTGAGGTGCGTCACATTAGCCTGTGGCTGGTTTTACGTTGGGGTTTCTAGGAGGAAACAAGTTCCTAAGCGATCCCAACAACATCATTTGTATATGTCACACAAAGTCAACCAAAGTTATAATTCCAAAGTTATGCACACATGCGTTTGTACCACTTCGGTTTTACTAGGCGATACACGAGCGTACGCCAATTTCCTTTTCATAAAGTATTTTTTTATTGTTAGGAAAACGGATGTAAGTAACTCTTTACCCTTTGAACTCACGCGTTGCTCACAGCATGCTTAAGCTGATATAACCGTTTGTAGGCTCGGTAGCTCTATAGGTACCTAGCTTCATAATTCATGATGGTTTGTACTATTCTTTACAGCATCATTGGTTTAGATATTTGCGAGGCTGGGTCGAATAGCGCGTCGTTAAGTGTGACTGTAACTGGAGATCGAGATGAATACCTGAGCCTTACAAACATCACTCATCACTTGGCTCCTCCAATTGACTTATCCTTAAGGCCAGGAAGGTACAAGTCTTCAAATTAACATCGTAGTTTTTATGTGCAGCAGGTGAACTTATTTATGGACGCATGTTGGAATTCATAGATACTCAATCAAGAGCCAATTTGACTCACTCAATCCATTGCTCCAAAATGTAACAGAAATGGTAGATTTACGTACAGGAGGTAACTACATGATGATATTTACGAGAAACGCCAAGGATATTCAAGTAAAATTCCATAAATATGTCATTACAATTGTAATTACTTTGTTCGTAAGTAGCCATAAGCATTCACATGGTCCTATTCTCTGTTGTACAGGCACAACTTGTAACACTAATTCAACCAAATAAGATACATATGCTCTGGCTCCTACCGCAGTACGTACTGATGGCGTGGGGCGAGATTCTCTTCATGATATCCGGCATGGAATTCTCTTTTACGGAGGTAAGCCTTAACTCACTCTGGAGTTTTCAAGCCTTTGAAGTCATTGACAAGGACAGAAAACAATTATTCTGTCACAATTGGTAAAACTCAAAGGGTGGAAGACTAGAAAGTAAAATTCTTGCTCGTCAAGGCTTTGCCCTCATACATTTTTAACGCTGGAGAGTATGATTAAGCTCCCGATTGTATTCAAAGTGCGTGTGTGTGGGTAAGCAGACATGAAGAGGCTTAGGCTGTTGGAACGGTATCATTTGTTTCCAACTATCCGCCCTCCGAATTTTTCCAGTTACATCAAACCCATAGACTATTCCAAAGTCATAGGGAAAGTCCTGCTTTCACTCGCGATTCTTCTATCTTTCACTTTTGATCAACTGGATTCCTCAATGATTCTCGTCCGCAGATTATCAGGCTATTTGAGATGAGTGTTAGGGATTTTGCTGCCGTGCGGTAAATGCTTGTAAGAGCACTGATGATTTGGTATCAGGTAGTTTACCGATACTGGAATGTATGTGTGAAGCGAGGGATCAAAATCTTTTTTTTGCGAGAAATTTTTATCATGCACAACAGAATTTTTGGATTTTCACTCATCTAGCTATACTATGAAATATTTTAGGTACCGAAATCGACCCATCAGATTACTTTTGAGGACAAAGAGTAGTGCTTTAATGCGGTTGAATGCTCCAGCTTCTACAGTTGTAGACAGGACGTAGAATTGCTTTAATATTTTCAATCTGACCATGAGTGTACTTCTAGTTTTAATCGAGGTAGTACGACAATCGAGTTTAATGTAGGAAGAAGAGCGAAAACTTGTGTTTATTTCGTCAATTCCTCGGTTAATGAGATCATGATGGTGAAGGCTGAATTTTTTGGGCATGATATAAGGTAGGTCATATGCTGGATGAACTGGACCTGGTACATGCATCTAAGACGATTTTTTATGCTAGTACTGGAGAATGAAAGTAGTTGTTATGGGCTTAAGAGGAGAAAATAAAGTCGCGAAGTTGTGTGCGACGTAGCCACAAGAAGAAATCGGTATCTCTTGGTAACTACACAGAATGACATTGACTTTGACATCCTCTTGCTCTTATCTGCACAATAGTCTTGAGATGTGTTGTAAGGGAACAGTCTAGACTAAGTATCCCGTGGCAAGCCATGAAGAAATCAGGAGGATACTCCAGCTGCCTTGTGTATGCGAGCAGGATAGCTTCTTATGACGTTACGCAAGCCTTACATCCGCAATCGCTCTGTTTCTATGTTATCTTGTTGATATAAGCAAGTTTCCAAGTAACTCTGCATCTGAGTTGTCAGCACGTGAAAAGATTCATAAGCTGATTTCAACCACCACATTTGTGCAAATTGATAGAATTACATAGAGCGGAATGAGAGAGATTGTAAAACAGCAGGATATACATCGCAGGACTGTGGCTTGCGAAAAGTCCGTATTATTTTCAGGAGAATGTGTCCTAACGTTCACCCAGCCCACTATACTGTTGCTTGCAAATGAAATTTGATGTTTTCAGGCGCCGGTTAGCATGAAGAGTGTGCTTCAGTCCTGTTGGCATTTGTCAAATGCATGTGGGAACCTAATGGTGATCATTGCTGCTCAAAACAAAGGGAAAAGCAGTCAGGTATGCCATATTTAACTTTAGCCATGTTGACGATGATGATTTTGATAATTTCGTCTATACATAGGCAACTGAGTTCTTCATTTTTGCCAGCCTTATGTTTGTGGACTCGATTATTTTTGGTTTCATGGCTGCACGGTACAAGTACGTGAATCTGGGAGATGCAAACAACGGTCATGACGAAGATGAAGAAGGAATAGAGAGAAAGCAGGCTACATCAGCTCCTATGTTGTCAAACAGCAACGAGGAGACACGGTTTTGATCCTGTTTGTCTCTTCTAAAAATGGAATCTGCCTTCAGCTGTTTGAAGAAGCATGGGTTGGGTAGGATGAAGAACGAAAGAGGGTCTATGTAATATTCTGGCGTGTTCCCATGAGTAGGTAATTACATTTTACTGGTATGAGAAATAAATTGCAATGCTGATCCTCTGCTTTAATAATCACTGAGCACTCTCATTTCTATTCTGGAGCATTAAGCGCCAGTAAAGTCATCCCAAAATTAGTCATGAGAGTAAGCACCATGGTCTACGCATGTCAAGGTTTGTGAAGAAAAGAGCCAGCTTTTACTTTTTATTTTTAAATAGCTTATGAGCTCAAAATACAATAATTTCTCCATACCGTCTTCATCAACTTTAAAATCATTCAGTGTACACACAGCATTGGTTATTATGCTTATATATTATATTCAGGTAGACAGCGGTAATACATAGGCAAAAATTTTTTTAACATTTATTCTGATGCGTGCTTTCGGTCTGTTTAAAATGTAAACGTCATTAAGATCAGTGCTCGTTTCTTACTTTTCTGCTTGACGGAACAGTAGCGGTCATTATGATAGCCGCCGTTGAAAATGTATCATTGCGTTATACTTTAATATTATCTTAAACATTTATATGATGTATTGTGCACGTGTGACTCTCTCACTCCGTGCATCAACAATTTTATTTTCTTAGAACAATTACGAGTATTTAGTTTCGGGGACCGATGAAGAGAACCTTTGGACACAACTGGGTACATTGCATTGTAGTTAAGTTCACAGTGCCCCACGCACTGCAATTAATTAGTTTCAGATACCCTCCCAGGCAGCTACACTACTTACATGAGGCATAACGCGCGGTAGAGAGCCGAAATTTGAGTTTTCTTACCATACAATAAAATAAAAATTACCACATCCGCCGTCTTACATTTTTCTCTATCACGGTAGCCGTGAGTATTAAAGAGACATGACCACAGTAAATTTTTTCCGTAACCCATGGAAGCTTATGGTCACTCATACATAGAATAAATGAACGTGGACAACTGTTAATCTTACTACGAATAATAATCATACAGTAATAACAAATGCGGGATGACAATATAAAAAAACAAGTCAACTTTGCACACATTCTTTTACAAATTCAATTAATCAGCTAGCGTATTACATGTACACTCCGTTTGTATTGTGACTTTTCAATGTTTGCTGCTGTCATGAGAGGATCACATGAAAAAGTATAAAAAATAACAGTATAGGTAATACCTCTATGAATAAATTACTGTACACCTAATAACAAGATACAGAGTACTGTTCCTCTTCGCGCATTTTCATTCAGCAGCACAGTCATGGATTATGTCTGAGTATGTGCGCTATGTTCTACAAATCAAAGCCATAGCTAGAGTATAATGATATAATTTTAACCGTAATTGCTACAACAACAATGTAATAACTAAGTACAATAATAATAAATCATAAATATTAAGCTTTGTACGAGAAAAAATATCTTTTTGCCATGAAAAACTCGATTAATTGTGTCGTATATACATAATATATATAATTATATAAATATAGCACGAATGACTGTTTACATATGTACATATATGTAGCAAGTAGCTATCAATACTACTTTTCGTCCTTTGTATACTCAAATTATAGTGTACAAATAACAATGAATGAACATACCATGTTTCATCTCCAGTACACTGTCCCCATATCCATTATCTAAATATGTATTTTTTAACCACTACATGTGCTTCGAAATGTACGTACATTAACCATTTCGGGATTTATAGACACCTGTCAGATGTCCATAATTTCTCCAAATCGAACCATGTAATGGTTTTAGCATGATGGGGCATGCATGAACACAATTATAACCTTAGAATCAAGAGTATACTGCACGAGAAAAGTCCTAATTTGTGAAATTTTGTATACGTAACTCTCTCATGTGGTCAAATTTGCCCTGTGAACTAATTGTGCACGAGGAAGAACGCTTGGCGAGCGGATTCAATTATTCGGGGACATACTAAGATTCTCTGGTTTAAATTCTACCTGCGTTTGAATGCAATAACAGTGCAAAGAGTTTATAATATCCATGACTTTTACCTTGTTCTGTTCCATCATTTCCCATGGGCAAAAGAGTCTACACCGTCTTCTCGTAAATACTAGTAACACTATGCATCAGCATATGGGTTGTCGCCTGATAGCCTACTTAACTTGTAGGCGTAAGCCGCGTAGCTTACGAGGCATATCATTCACACGAATTTATTATGGCACAATAAATGAATTCACTCGGAAAATCAAATTTGAGAAGTTAAGAAGGAAATAACCTTCTATCTAGTAAACATCATGACTAATAGATGTGTGCATTATTGTAGTGTGTGCCTATGCTTGTCTGTGTCAAGGTGGACAAAGTGATAATTTGTACAACCATCTGCACCCTCATACAGGTACAATAATGTACCATCTTGAGCACAAAGCGAAGGTAAACCTAGCCCATATTTATTTACACTATGAAAACATGGTGAATGCATTCACCGATATTTACACTGATACACTCCTCATTACCACCCTTATTATTATCATTTGTCGTGGAAATATTTTCTCTGTAGAAAAAAACTTGTCATGAATATAAGAATATAGTTGAAAAAACGGCTACCGTTACGATACATGTATTCTCTTCAATAAGTTTTCATTTTGAAGGGATTTCACTTGCTCAAGTGGTATATATATTTTTGTCTCTTCGAGAACTTCCTATCCTGTACTTTCTGCGACTTATTCTGCGTACAACATAGCCTGAAATTCTATTCGTCTTTTTCAGTGACGCATTGTGCGTCAGAGAGGGTTGGAAAATGTAACTGCAGTGATGTCTTAAAGATTTACCATAGAGGCTATATCAATGCACACATGTACGAAGAAAGAAGATTGTGAAGGGAAGGGACGAGGAGTTTGGCGAAATCGGTTGCTACGCAACACCCGCATAAGTTCAGTGACTCAATTTCTTTACACAACAACGAAACTGGTAAAACTGTAAACATTAACCTTTTCTCTTCAACCTCGCAAAGCCTACGAAATTGAAAATATATAGCAAACTTGATACTTTAGAGGTCAGTTGTGGAGAATGTTTAGAAAGCTTTGAATTTGACTTAATTAATGTTTAGGTGCGGGGTGTGCAAAGGGAAGGACTGAATGTAATACGACGTTATCAAGAAATATGTAGGCGGCTATGTACCCAGCTAGCTCATGTGTACAGATTGTATTTTGTGAAATGCCTTACACTATTTCTCAAGTCCAATTATAAATCTAGTGTGTCAATAAAACGGATATTCCCTCAAACAAATTCTCCCAACAATTAATGTGCACGAAGGTAAAAATGTTATCCTAGTTATTTACTTTGTTCGCTATACACATACGCATCTCAGTTCCCACTGATTAAAAATCTACAGGTTGCCATCATATAGCTGTAAATGCTTCCTTCTTTCGCTTTAATAACTTAAGATGAGTTTCAAGCTTTCATACTTCGTACTTTCATGATAAAATCTTTGTATGGGATTTCTTCTGTAAGTATTACCCTATGTGTAAGTCGGCTTGTCTGCGAATATGACATATCTTCATCAGTAAATATCAGTAAATATATTTTAGTGCTGAGTGGAGTGGATTTCGTGTGATTCCAAAATTACACCAAATCAGGGAACTGGGCGTTTGTTTGTGCAAGTCTATTTTTGAGGGTTTTACACCTCTCAGCACCATGCAGTTTTGAATCAAAACTATTCACTACTGTAGAGCTTCTTCTGCTATCCTCCTACTAGTTTAGGTTGTGTGTACATGAGTTTTATTCGGGGCTCACGAAATGCGTGCCTAAATTGTTAAGTATTTTATTGTTCTCCAATTTAAAATAGCATCAAAAATAGTCAATCATCATAAATAGATTGTATATTTCTCTTCATTCGTGACCATACTAGCATTCAGCGTAATACTAAAGTCTCATTATCATTGAGCATATACAATTTTTACTTTGTTTCTCGTATTAGTCAACTTACACTTGAGATAGAAGTTCTTTTCCTCAATCAACTGCTTTCACTCTTACAGTCGGATGCTTCTCCTCTGTTGCCAAATGAAACTTTCGTTGCAGTACGCTATCTTGGGTATATTTATACGGGTATGGGACATGAAGGCAAATCTATTTGCTAAACGTGAATCCAGATTAGCTTTCGTCTCTCAGCTACTTTTGTAAGGTCTACAATGAGTTCAGGTAAAATGCTCTGGAAGCTTAATTGGCATGGTTAAATCAGCTTATGGAAAAATGCACTTATCAGGTAAATATGTTTAATCCTTTTAGTCTTTGCGCAAGGGCTCTAATAGTATCTGCATGCTCAATCGGCGAAGTATCATTCCAAGGGAATTTTTAAAAACATAGGAGAGCTTGGGTTTTTGCACCTACAGTTTTATCTAGTAGAAATATAACAGGTACTTTTCCCTTGACCCAGACGTAAAAGAGATATATATCTAAAATCTAAAGCCTCTTGCACCGGGTTTGTCGAATATGCATGTACTATGCGGTCTGGAAAAGTGACTGAGGCAACGCAAGGGATGTTTTCCATGAAACTGCACCGTATTTCAAAGCTAACAGTTATCTGTAACAGTATTCTGTGTTGGGGATTTATCAAAGTGTAATTGTTCCCTACTTTTAGTATTAGCGTCCTTTGCTAAATATTTTTACGTCTATGCAGATATGTTTGTCTGGTGTAACTTCACTGTAGCCAATTACTAACCTGTAAACTGTTTCCGAGTTACATCGTAAACAAAGTTTGAACACGACGGTTAGTGTCTTTCATCTTCGTAGCAATCAAACCGACATTCTTTGTTTAGTTAATTCTATACTCACACGGTCATGGTACGATCAACTACAACTTAAAAGTGTGTAGTTACTGCATGTATAGAACATCATACCACTTGATCTGACAACACGCTTACTGACCACACTCATAAGTGCTAAGCTCATGCGCATCTGTGTGTTTGTGATTATTCTAAAGGTGAGGAATGGAGTCACAGTTATGCGTACTATTCTCAACGAATGTCACCCCGGGAATGCTGACTGCAAACACGCGGACTACCACACACGGTCCTAAGTATAGTTTACACAGTCACTGTATCGAGGATTAAATAAAATATGGCAGAAAATACAGCAAATGGCACATAGTAGGTTCTGCTGGTGGACTTCACGTGGGTTTAGTAGGCGCGATCGTCAGCAGTGCTATCATGCACTAGTTTGTTCTCTACTACAGAGCCATGTACTGCTTTAATTTCGTTATTGTTGTTGCCATGATTTCCATCATGAGATCTCTCCCAACTTAGTGTGAGGTAAATGCCAAGCCATGTGCACGAGGTTTTGAAGAGAGATAAGACTTGAAATGGAGTTGCAAAGGAGAACAACAAGGGTCTCATCTTATGGCACGAGCCACACAGGCAGCCTGTATATACTCCCACAGTCGGAGTAACTCATTCACCTACACATGTTGCCATAGGACTATAGTGCATGAACGCTGAGAGTGCAGTAGAAAAGTTATAAAACGGCCCACACTATGACAGGAAAATGATAGTTGGAGTGATAGGAGGCCATTTTGGGAATTTTAATTGTACGGGGAAAATCCTTTGCGTAGTAGGGAAACAAGTTAAACCAATTCATTTATGGGGAATAATCTTTTTTTTCTCTCTCTCTCGCTCACTCCGCTCCCGCACATAAATACCATGTCATATCCGCTTCATAAAATCTATGTAAGAGAGCGAGCGAGCCATTTAACTATAATTGGAATATGCAGCACAGTCACTCCAACGTGTTTGCATTTATTTCAGTGTGTTCTGCTTTGCCTAAAATAAGGGGTAAATTGGTCCACGCGCGTGTGTGTGCGCACATAATCAAGCAGTATCATGTTACACGAAGACTTTACCATGTTTCCCGAATTAAGATGTACATGCTACGCTCCATGGTAAGTCATGCCAGCATTGCAATACTATACTGCTCACACTTATGGCTGAGAGCCAGTAGACTGCGTTGGGCTTATGGACAACAGTAGGTGAGATCCACGGCAACAACATTTGTAGTACCTCTTATGTGAATTAACCATCAATACTGATTACGGAAGGGCATAATTCTGTGACTGATTTTTCATTTGCTCACAACTACAATCTGCAAATGTGGTCGTGTATTATTTACCTACCCAGCGTTAAATTACTACGATAACTGGAAATGAATAGAGTTTTTCTTGTTTTCTTTTCATAATTTGACTCCGTTAGCCTTTCTCTTCAGAGTGTGTCATAGTAATAATGTGTTTGTTTGTTTGTGTGGGTGACTGAGCAAAATGTTTTTAAATTGGATACGATATAATATATGCAAGTGACTCTTACACATGTAACTTTACATCTTAAGCATAAGACATTAATAGTATACAGCCTTACGCTACTTTCAGTAGCTTTGTTGTTGGGTTGTGAAGTAGATTATGATGATGATGCTCCTAGTCCCGTGTAATTGGCGGTGGAGAGTGCACCGAGAGCGTGTTGAGAGGCAGCACTGGGGACAAAGGTGAGTCTGGAGCGAAGCTCGAGGATGATGAAGGTGGACGAGACTGCTCAACCTTGGGTGAACGATCTTCGACCATGGAGTCGGACAAGTTTGTAGACGCACTACTCAGTAGATCTGAGGAGGATGACGAACTGTTTCGCGTGTGGGTTCTCAGATGTCGTGTGATCATGTCTCGGCGACAGGCCGAGTATGGACATTGGGGGCATTTGTACGGTTTCTCTCCTGTGTGAGTTCTTTGATGGGTGCTCAAATGGTCGGACCTAACAAACAGAGATAACATATATAATTTTATAATTTGTTTAAAAATTTGTGAACGAATTGTATCGAGTATGTAATTATATAGAATTTTTTTAGATACTTACCTAGAAAAGACTTGCCCACAGACGCGGCATGTGTAGGGCTTAACACCGGTATGAAGTCTCATGTGACGAGTGAGCATGTCACTTCTGGCAAAGGACCGGTGGCAGACATCACAGGGATAGCTCTTGTTCGGATCATGAGGCTTGCTCTTATGCCGAGACGCCATGTGTTTGGCCAAGCGATCATGGAGACTGAACATTTGGCCGCATACGGGACAGACAAATGCCATGTCCGATCCTGGTGGCATCTCCTCTACCACTGGGGATACTTCCAGGTTATACTTGAGAGCTACTGAGTTTCTTGTTGTCGGTGATGCTATGTCCCCCCTTACTACTGCCACTCCTACATTTGTAGAAACATTCAGACAATATAAGTGGTTGGCAATTAAACCACATCGGATGGCACCCAAAATTAACAGCATTACCTGTGGAGTGACTGGGCGAACCTTGCGGGATGGCGAGACTAGATAAGAAACGGGAAGTTAGACTGTCACAGCTAGTGCTACTACCGAATCTTTCGCGGCTTCCTTTCACCGAAAGGTCAAGGGGGGAATCCTGAGGAGAAGATTGGTCAGATTCCAATGAGCCTCCCTTTGAAGGTATTGTCAACGGATGAGGAATTGGTTTTCTAGACCGCGGCTGTGTTGAAGCTGTATTTCTTGCGTTCAGCCCGGTCTTAATGGACAGATCTGTCGGCTCATGCCGTGGGGATTCCGGTAACAACGGAAGGTCCGAGTCTGAGTGACACCTTCAATGCGTAGGAGAGATTCCAAAGGGGAAAATTAAAGATTAAAATACAGTTTTCTCTGTGTACAACCCACGCTCCTCGAATGTCAACACAGTATCCCCTCGCCTCTTCCTTTTCAATAGACAACCTGGCTTATATCTCACTCCTTCCTCTTATTGAGGCCTGGAATCATTCCTACAAGTAAGTTCTTCCGGTCTCAAGGGACACGACAACGCTAATACAGCGCCCTATTGACGTCAGAACTACCCCCTCGAATTACTTTCGTTGTTCCTTCATGTTTAAAATTGCAATGGCAAATATGTTTGCTGACGTCTCTATTGCACTTGTGCTCAATCCCTCTTTGTCATTATAATGGTGGTACTTTAGAAAAAAGAAATTACCTGCGACGGTAGAGCTCAGCGAGGAAACCCTGTTGGAACGTTTGATCGGATGAGAAGAGGGGTGAGGGGGATAGAGGGGTATTTGGCGTCAAAGGGGAGACAGGGGAAGAAGGAACACCAAACAAGCAACGGGATTGGTCCACTGTTGTTGTGGGTAGCATTGCCAATCCTGTGTGAACCCGTGCCATGAGTCTGTTCTGACTGTCCATGGGGACAGTGGGAGTGTTCGGCCCTTGATAGTTGCTGGAATCGTCCGTGATCCGAAGTGGACTAATGGTGATCCTTGGAGAGTCGAGGACAATGTGAGGAGAGTCGTAGGACCTGGTAGATGAGGACGGTGAGGGTCCTGGACTGAAGACTTCTTCCTCTTCGGATATGGCGTCACAAAGATAGCGCTCCCGGTCGGCGCTGTCGAATCGGAACACCTCGCAATGAAACGTAGTGGAGGGGATGGGGGTTGGTGCGACTCCCGCTGTACCTGCCACAGTGTTGATGGTATTGTTGTTGTTAGTGGTAGAGTTGTTATTGTTGTTGCCAGCAACAGAGGGGGAGATCTGGAGGGGGGACTTTGGTCTGTGTACAATAATATTGGTCCCACACAAATGGGATTTCGTTCCTGACGAATATGCTGCTTCAAGTCGGCCACCACAGGGCTGAGGAAGTAGGTCAATTTTCGTATGCATAAGTTCTTCGTATTTCTCAACACTTTGGGGTACTGGTGGTGCGGCTGATGCTGCTTGCACGACGACTCCGGTCAGTGATGACCCCAGTGGAACTTCTGAGAGAGCAACCTCGGTCGTTGTCGAGTCCGGGAACACTCTACTTGTTGTCACCGTTAATCCTACACAGTTGTTTTCATTTCTAATTGTACTGCTGGTTGTAGAGGAGCTTATGGTTGGTGATAGTAATGGGGATGCTGAAGATTTGGTCGTCTCTTCGGCCGTTGCTAGCCTGGTCACGACAGACTGTGAGTAGCAACGTCTAGCTTTACGAAACTTTGAATGGATCAAGTTACTGTCGTCGTCTAGGACATCCATATCACAATCCTTTCCGCACGGCTCCCGTTGCTTCTGCTGCCGGAACTACTGGCTTTGTCGCCAAGGAAAACGAGGAACTTAGACGTGTTCATTTGGGCAACTGGAAAATAAGAAACAAATGTGTGAGTATACGATTGTGGCAAAAATTACTATTATCATGCTTCATGCTAGAATTTCATTTTCATACCGCCCTGGATAAGTATTGATTAAGTGCTACATCATTTGCATTTCATCCACTCACACCTTCCATTCTTCTCTTCCTTCACAATCCGCCTTCTCTACCAATACGTGAAAAATGTGTGTATATGCCCACGCACGTAAATACGACCAAGAAACCTTCTTACCACAGCCCTTGAGCACCTTGGGAATCACCCGTAACCTTCTCATTGATGTATAGACTCACAAATCAGGTACATACATCACTCTAAATGTACCGACGTAAGGTGGATTTCACTACGTCTCTTTACTCTAAATCGTTCTACATCATACAAATCTGCTTCAAGAGTTTAGCTTACTAAAAGCTTTGTGGCTAATTTAATCTGTTGCTCATCATGAGTAGTATTTAATTAGCTGAGTGCACCCAAATACTAATAATAGCTTATTTAGCGAAAAAATTCCGACGAATTTTCATGAACATGAAGCAGTTTGTATCAAAGAATCATACGATATAGCTGGCACGGGACAAGAAGCTCTGACATTTATACATCTAAGCTCGTTGTACATTGTAAAGCCGAGGACTCTATTCCACAGACACCCCACTTGACATAATCAACTATAATGATTCCATGGGGATCTCCATGAAAAATCCTCCTTTATTGCTGAGGATTTAATTTATGTCGTCCTTAGCCCGTCAGACCGCAAATGCTCAAGTAGGAACCGAAGGAAATGAGTACAACAGCCTGCTCGTTAGTGGTAACACACTTATAACTAGATGGCCATTTTATTCGGACTTTTCTTTGAAAACCACGAATAGAAGAGTCAACTCTTAGTGTCATTTGAGATGGCAAGCTAAAATTTTAGCAACATCAAGACGTTCAATGTCACATAATTGCAAAGAATTGCTCATTCCAGTTCAAATCCCGTGGAAATTGTCGCTCTCTTCTACAGCATCAGTACTAGACACGCGCCTTCTCCATTCCTATTGACAATAAGTTAATGGACTTGGAGGAATGAATGCAGCAGGGAAAAGTGTTGCGACCTGACAGAGAAAGTCGCGAGAGGAAATAAATGCTAAACATATGTAGAGCTGACTACTTGAAGAAGTGGAAGAATCATTGCTTTGTAGTTTCTTCTGTCTGAACGAAACCCGGCAAAAGTTTTGCCTACAAGGGCATGAAGAGGCACGCTATGGTCATGACACCACCTACATTACTACTGCTGCCTGAATAACTTATATAGAGTGGGCTGAAAGGAGCGAAAATTATTGAGCGCTAGCCCTGAAGTTCTTCCTCTCCTCCTCTTTCAAGTGCATGTTCAGCTGCTATAAAAGGAGTACCGGAGGGTTTTAGAAGGTTGCTTTCAATCCCAGGCTACTACTACTGCATCTGTATGACTCGTAGGAGTAAGAGAGAGAAATTTGCGACAGATTTCTGCAAATATTGAAGCAGTAGTATTATACGGAGGATGTGAGGCTGACTGGCATTTTGCCTCCTTCCACGAAACTACGCTGTACCGTAGGTAATGTTCGCGGCGGGATCAGTATCATTTATACAGAGAGCGTGTTTGTGAGTACATGGTTAGGAGAAAGAGAGAGACTGTTATATAGCAGGGGAGTTCGAGGAACTCTGGCGTCATGCGATCAATATTGAGGAGGTGGAGGAGAAGAGGAGGTCACAGCCTTGAATTCACCGGCCTTGCAAAGCTTTCAATAATCGATATTCGTCCCTGTATATTTTCTCCTCGGAGACTCACCTACTTCCTTTTGTCACACATACTGCACACTAGTCCAGCTTTCATTGCACACTCATCGCTGTCTGCTAGTTTTACGCCCGCCGTTCCACATTATAAACGAAAGAGCTGTGCAGTTCGGGTTGGGCTCTTTTAAAACCGTCTATTTGATCTTGATATTATTCACATGCTGTGCGACGTATACTTACGCGTATTTTTGTGCTAATTCAACCACTTCAACCATTAATTTCTGAATTCCCGCATATTTCTACGCTCACTCGCTATGCATGATCGAAAAAAGTCGTCGAAAACTTGGAGCAATGTACACATCCGCGAAACTCATACTACGTCACTTATTGCCAAGCGTGCCTCCCGGCGTCCTTGTTTTCTCTGCCACTGGTTACTGGCTATATCATTCTTGTCTAATCTGTTTCTCTGATACTTGCGTCGTCTTTTTCGAAACGCTCCCAACTTACCTAATAGCATTTTCATTTGCTCTAATAAAAGCTCTGTTGCACAGCATTGTATAATAGAACTTGATTTTAAAGTGTCTGTATGGCCCCTTTTCGCACAAGAGTGGAAACTTTTAAGGCCTAGGATTCATAGCTCAAGAGCGCGTGGTCACTTGAGCCTGTTGCACCTTGACACTTACCCGGCAACTGCGACAGACCTCATTTTCTAATCTAGTCTTGAGTTGGACAGGCGATAGCATGGAGGAAGCGATGAGTATACGGCTTAATATACAAAACTTTAACCTCATACAAATTTTGCCCCCTGGCATGCTTGTTGAGCTCCCAGCATAAAATTTCCGGATACACTAAGTATGACCGTTGGGGACATCGATGATTTGGAAATGTAGTTTCAGTGGATTGCCAGACATAGTGGTATCCGATTGGTAAACATGTGCGCTACTATCTAAAATTTGGTTTCCTCAATCTGCGACAAATCCAGTGGAAAATTACATGTTTCCTACTAATAACCATTTGTAGTATACTAAGTATACACAAGAGTTCGATGTCTTCTCCGGCATTACCTCTCGTACTTACTGTGTCACAGTTTACATGAAACGCGCAAAATTCATACAGTATGGTAAGAAAATTAGTTTTCTCTTCGGCACTAGTCTGATAAATGACTATGAAAATCTTCCTCTATACTGTCCTTAAGATAACTGTAAGTGATAATTATATGGCCATTAAGTAGTTCAAAAGAAATCTACATTCGTCAGTACCCAATCATCGCAGCTATGACATGGACGTTGGTGAACTTGTTGGGTTAGAAAAACGCAAGTTCCTCCTCCTTTGAATCTGTTTGGGTGTTCATTGTAATAATGAGGCGGTTAGTTTTCAGTAGCACTAAAACAAAATTTTCTGCTTTCTCTGTCTCTGAATTAACCATCCTCATCACTAGATGGTAACTTGCAGGCTACAAAAACTGAGGAAAACCACAGGAACTGATTTCGTAAATGTGCCTGCAATACGCAAGCTTTTACGATGGTGACATGACTGAGTAGAAGTTATTGGAAAGCTTTTTATCATTCCACTCATTGAAGATGTCTGTAAATGGTGCTTGAGTAAAGCATTGTTTGGATCTGTCTGTCTCTATTTGTAGCTGTTAAGGCGAGGAAAGACGAAGAGGGACGAGGAGAAAAAAATCTATTCCCTCCTACAGTCGGCATACATTATTATTATTATCACGCTCATCAGTGTCGTTTTGAGCTGGACTCGCGTCCGTCGTACAATCACTTAAGACTTGGGACACCATACACGCATAGTGTAAAGATGGAAGAGTAAAAAGGTTTCTATTTTCGGACTTGGGTGAATATAAGACAGTGTATGACTTAAATTCCATCAATATTATCATAATCAAAATGTGTCTAAGCTTTGAAGAAATTACTATGTACATACTAAGCCAAAAGAATTATACACGCCCTTCTGTACTCCACACATAGCCTTATTATTATCTTCTCCAAACAATAATAGCCAAGTCTGATGTAGTATACAAGTGGCTACATGCCATCTAATAAGAGAAGGTATTTCAAATGATTTTTCAACACTGCCAAGATAATAGTATAGAAATGCATTAGTATGTAGCGCACACACGGGCCGAAGGAGTGCTGCTGTAGGCTGTGAAGCGAAGATGTGGCCTCTAGCAGAAATGTGTGACTTTGCATTTACCTGTGCAATTGACCATTAAACCATTGATCAAACCCGGCACGTCTTCCTATCTCTTTTCCTCTCTCTCTCTCTCTCGCTCCCTCCCTCCCTCAACCCAATAGTCGTAGTTTAGTGTAGTTGGTAATGAGATCCATATTATTATTCTTATTTGTCCATGAAAAACATTTGTGTACATTCCATTCTATGACCGTACATGCATATATGGTGAAAAATAATAATAATAATAGTAAGCGCGCAAATAGGTAAGTGCCTGTTTGCATCGAGTAAAAAAGCCAGTAGAAGGAATCAATGCTGCACATAAGATGTGCGAAGATACAAAGATCCTCTTAAGAGTCATTCAAGTTGTATTAAACCTCTTATAAAACTCATATAGATAGACGAACTGAGAATAATGAAGAGCATGCAAAGAATTGTTCCCTCCGACTTCTGTGTGCGCGCATGTATACACACACACGCAAAGGAATGTGGAGCCTGCAGAGGGTTAGAAAACCTGTCAGAGAGCGAGAGAGAGAGGTTCTTCATATACACAAACGCATTATAATAGAATGCTTAAAGTGCCGCAGCAATGGCAGCAGTTATGCGAACTCATCAGAGAACCCCCTGAGAAAGTCAGTTAAAGTGACGCACACATGTACACATACACACACACACACACACCCACACTAGACGACATGCAGTTTGAATACAAAAGGCCAACGGGAACGGTCCTGTACATGAATTCCATTGCTCTGTGTATAACAGTCTTTTTGCACACAAAAATAGTACAGGGTAACCCATAGGGTAAGGTCTACACTTTTAAGTACAAATAACGCCCAGATTTTCAATCAATAACTACGTTTAGAAGCCATACGGGGACTTGGATTGGAATGATTTTTGTACGTAGCCCCTGATGAAGTTGCCCATCAGTTGATCGAGAAATGATAACTCAAAGAAAAAGATCCAATTTTAGCGTATATTTTCAAGTCATTTCGTAGACTTTGAGCGCTTGTATCTTCTCGACCAATGATTGCAAAAGCATGTGAGGCTACATGGTTAAAAAACTCAACTTGTGAGACTTCAAAGAAAATGTTTCCCCAATCAAAAGGCACGTCACAAATTTCGAAAACTCATGCCTACAGTTTTTCACATTGCAAGTTGTATTCTGAGATCACCTTTTAATTGTAAAAACATGTTCTTGGAAGTATCAGCTTTCTCGGTATGAAAACACCTTTAAACTACAGTAGAAGCTAAAATCATTTTGTTTTTAAATTTAATTACTCAGAGAATTTTCAAGCGATTTTGACGTGGGCTGAGAATAAAAATCAGTCCAATTTTCTAGTTATAGAATTGATGCGAAGCATCATCATTGCTTCAAAACTCTATAGGCGTTACTAAAATTCAAATGTAATCCTTCCTCTTGACTATACCCTGCACATTACTTTTGAAGCATCCCTAGCAGACGTCTGCAAAGTAACGCTATTGTTGTTGCTGTTGTCGTCATCATCCTCATATTATTCATGGTAACCTAAGGTTGCTTCTCATGTCCGCATGGCTCAAGCATTTGGAAAACCCTTTGCTGTGGTGAGGAGAGGAAATTCGGGAAATGATTTTCACTGACATTAACAGGATTTAGCACTAGTAGATAGAAAGGGAAATTAATATCTCATCAGGCCTGCATTATCACTGCGGTTGGCTTCCTCACACACTTGACTGGCTGTGGAAAGAGAAACTATGAGGAAGGAGACATCCAAGGCTGCTGATGAACACTTGAGACGAAGAGCAAATGGCGATGATGATAACATGTGTGTATGCATAGCGGCGCAAAGTAATAATAATATATTTCTAATCCTCATTCATGCTGACGAGTAATGGAACACGCTCCCTTTTATTTGATTCCTTTGGAAAATCAAACGCTCAGCTTGTAATTTACGATGGGGTAATTTAGTAGGAATGAAGGACTTCCGAAAAAATGTTCACTTACTCCCCAAAGCACACATACACACGCACGCACACTCAACTCCATTTTCACGATGATGAGAATGATGACGATGATGATGGTTCGTTGATTCTTGGAACAACTGGAAGTCGCATAACTAGTTCCTGCTTTTCCATCTTGCAATATACTTTCCGTGTATTCTTCGTCATGTGCATGTACAACTACTACGTGCTCTCCCTGCCTGTAGCATCTCCAGACCTGAGAAACATTTGACCTTTGGTACAAATTGAATAAGTTGTTAATCTGCTACGCTCTTCTCACACTCATTTACTCGTCTGGCTGGGTCTCTGTGTCCATGTTATGCCAACAAGTTCGACCTCCATGTGTGCATGAATGCGGATTTTTCTGTGTGCGTATAACATTTTATATCCATACACGGGCGGACTTGAGCACACACGTGCAGGTCTCTTCCCTTGCAGTGTGAAGTAGGTACATGCACTAACCTAGCAGCCCACAGAACCGATTACTGTCGTGGCAGTTGGTGTTGGAGGGAAGAAAGTTATATGTTACTGTGATATGAAGCAGAGGAAAGTAAGACATTTATAGCGACCAACTGTCAGCATTAAAGTTTAGAAAAACTGGATTGAAAATAAAGAATTTTAATGAATAGTCTCACGTACTTGTTTTGAAAAGGGAATTGAGAAGGAAGAATTTCCAATGGTTAGCTTCCTGTCACTTTAACTTTCGGAGTATACTGAGAAGTACGAGCTAAATAAGCAAAGAGCGGGGGAAGGAGCTAGTGAAATATTAGCCGAAGTAGGCAGTAGAGGTTGTAAGACTTTAGAGCTCAGGCACATACATAAGACATACGGTCGTGGTATATGTTGTGTGCAGGACAGTCAGAGCGAATCGATAACCCAAGAAGAAACTAAATCGCGAAGACCTTCAGGTTTTGCGTCAACGTTCGTTTTATTCCTCGCCGGTAAAGCCAAAAGCTTAAGCTTACTCCACCCACGCTTTCTCTAAACAACTCCACTATAGAGAGAAGGCTGCTGTATGTATGCTTTCCGTTTTATTTGCTCATTTCTTCCACTCTCTCTGCACCTGCATAACAAACTTACGTATAATAGGGGAAAACCATATCCTTTCTTCATGTGACCTATCGTAAATTCGTAACTTTTTATGGATCGTTTACAACCTCAACTTGGCATCCACTCCTTCTTTATAAGGCTTACATGGGCATGCTCAAGCAATTAATCCACATAGCTCAGCACACTTCCCCATCCACATCTTCCCTTACGATCAATAATCGTGTGTTAGGTAAGTGCGCTCGGTCTAATCATGACATTCTTCTGAAATCGCACTTATCATCATCAACTGGATGCTCTGAAGGTCGTCCCACTAGTTTATTACACTTAGCCAAGAAAAACATCTCCAAAAGCATCCAGTTCTTCCATCATCTCAGCTGGAAACTGATTACCACCTTGATGCCTCCAACACATTAGCCTTTTTAGTGTGATATTTATAGTACAGACAAATTGAAAACCACTTGAGCTTTGAGATTTCGTTATGTCTGCAACAGAGGCCCAGCAGATATTGAATTACCTTTTGCAACATTTATACAGGCGAGGAGGATTTAAAAAAAAACATTGATGCCAGCACATGCTCAGCAGAGGAGCAAGATTAAGAAAAATTAGAACAATTTTTAAAAGCTCCTGCCCAACGCTACGCTTTGATTTCAACTAGAGAATTTATTACGGCAGGCTTGTATAGACGCAACAAGATCAAAGGAATAAGGTATCTTAATAGGTGGATGGAAAGCTGTTTCACCTTGAAGCTAAACTGTCATCAAATCAAAAGAAGCTGACGTGTGGGTATGTGTGTATGGATTGATTCTAACATGCAGATGAGAATGTATAGTTGAAATTATTTTCACCTGTTCGACGTCGCGTCAAAAAAGATCTGCGTATAATGGTAAGCTAGCTTGTAGTATGCAAAGGGATAACCACAGATAAACTGATGATGCGAATGAAACAAAACAAGTAAGCCAGCTTATCATATACGTACACATGGTGAGTGAGAGAGGCCATAATCAGTGCAGAATGTGATAGTAATGAGTGTGGCCCCTGAGCCTGTGTCTTAAGTCAACTCTCTATGATAACTTGTCTCTTATATCGTCTTGAGTGTGTCTTTGTGTATATCAATAATAATGGTAAGTCAGACACGGCGTTATGAAATAAAAATTAGGTCACTTGACATCCGGTAACTTGAAACGGGGAGGCATGCAGTAGTCGCGTAGTGCAAGCCGCCATGGGTAAAATCCTATGAGTCGCTGCATCAACACCATTCCACACTTATACGCTATATCTTACTTATATGCCAGCCATTCACACACACATACACAAATGTGGTAATGAAGAGAGCGAAGAAGAATAAGAAGCCTTATTAAACCCAGCACTAGAACCACTACGACTACTGCCAGTTCTCGTACATTGATTTTAAACTTGTTGGCATGCATACCTCATCGTCGTGCTACATTGCATTATAAATTATCCGCTAAAACTTTCAATAAATTACACTCTCTCAACCCTCATCATCACTGTTCGTTCATGGATCCCCCAACAAATCAATATGATTATACGCAGTATGTGTTTGTGTGTGTCTGTATTATTTGAATATATATTACCGACACAGTTTCTTACTACTGTTCACTGGCCGGCCCTTCACTGGCACGGCAACGTCGCTCCAAATCCTTTCCCATAGGATGTCCAATGGTCTGGTAAAAGTAATACGACCGCCTTGCATGTAACCATAAGTGTATTAGACACGTCGTATATTATTAATTCGATAGGTTTCCACTTTGCATGCTCGTATGCATCATCATTAGGAATATTACATGTATGCTCAATGGCTCTATAGTCACCTTTTTGTAATAGCAACTGATGGTGAGCCCCTCAAATGTATACTCTTGATCACAGTTCCGTAATATTTCCAATGACATCAATACATCCCTTGGCTGTTGTCATGACTTCCAGTGGTACACGTGTGGGACGAGCATTACCTCTCCATCGTGTCACTCCGAAGTTCAATTATAAGTTTAAAAAGCATGTGTCAGAGGGAAATTCCGCGTAGCTGTCAAGCTCCAACTTACAGCAAGAGGAACAAGTCGGCTCCTAATGGTCCATCTGACCCTTTTCACAAAGATAAACTCCCTCCATTTTGATGGTATTAATGAACTCGGTGCGAACTATTCTCGTCGTAACTAATCGATACTCGTTCGAAATGTGACTAAAGACGAAAGCATGTTATGTGCACAGGATAATTATTGCAAAAGTGAAGAGGAGTTTGGCTGTAGTTATTTGAGAAGGTGGGAGAGATGCTGGAGGAGGCTTCTCCGTCATGATCACCTCTGTAACATGCTGCTGAAGCCGCACATACGTACACTGCATTTCATGGGTAGCAATTTGGTAAAGCATTCGGCCGTGTTGACAACAATAAAAATAATAACTAGTTAGTGTCTCCTCCAACGCCGCCGACACACTCGTCACCGCCGCAGTGGTTATAAATGAACGAACCACACTAACGTACGTAAACAGCGCCGTTCCTACACAAACGCACAAACAGTGCCATAGATACTAAACTGTGACAAGGAAGAGGTTGGCCTCGGCCGTGGTAACGAATGGAAGCCGTCATAATTTGGTTTTGCCAAATTTATCATGCCTTACATCCACGGCTAATGCGTTTCAAGATAAACAATAATAAATTCAATCTTTAACAGATGTTGGGGCAGGCTTGGGACTGTAACACAAATACACGATCGACTCCCTGTAATAATAATTTATATGGTGTGGGTGGATGTGCAGTGATGGAAATACTAGTGGAAGGTCTTTCTTCGAGTAGGTCTTGCGCAAAAATCGTCAACAAAAACCGTCATATCACAAGCTCCCTATACTCTAAGAATATTCGCACAACACGAGACATTTCTAAAGCACTTCTTTCCCTCCTCGCTCTCTCTCTCTACCCTGCTTCCGGGAGCCATTTTCATTAATTTTCATCGCCCTTCATCCTTATCAAATCAAAGTTTCAACTGCTCAGGCTTTTTATGTCCTTAGAAGAGGCCTCATGGCGTATGGTTTCGCATTTATTTTTCTTAAAATATACGTATTTTCCAAGTAATATTTGAGACCAGAGGATCCGTTTCGGAGGCTCAATATTTAGTGACCTTCTTTTCTCGCTCATTTACTTGTACGCATTGTGAAAGGTGAGTAGCGAGAAGGCGCGTGTTGAGAGCTGCCTGTGTGTTCCCACCGCTGCCGCATACATGCATGCAAAACAAACAGTGCTAAACTATATCGGCTAGTAGCTTATGTTCCTCCATCGATCTTTCATCTTACGTAGCAGCAGCAGCCGTCTCTCCCGAACGTACCAGAGCCCTCCCGTTCTTACACACACACACGCACCGAATGTGCACGTCAGTCTGTCTGTATGTACACTCAACTCCTACCTACTCTCTGGCGAACAGTCGGATTTCACAACATCGGATGTGTTGAGACTCCGTCGAGCCCGAGAAAGAGCTCTCTGTACTGTGCGAAACATACAGGGACTAACGGTGGAAAAAACCTCGGAGCGATTTCACCATATCCCCACAAAAGTTGTATGTGCGTGCTGGAACATGCAGTGCTACGTAATTAATACGTAATTAGCGTACTCCTGCCTGTACACAGACTGCACTTGTCAAGAGGTACAAACACAGTAATAATTCACGCAAACCGAGTTTTACGATGTACGAGTTGACCGTGACGAGGCCGCACTTTTGAGGATTTTTATACCGCTCCAAGCATCAATGGAATGCAAATGGAACATAAAAAGATGCATTTATAGGTGACGGTAAGCTTACTATTTTCCCCTATAATATATATACTTGTTGCTCCAGTCAACTTTACTCTCTTAACTCCTCTCTCTCTCTTTCTAACACACACGCAATAAACTACTGCTCTTTTTCCAAGTAAAGTTTCTGTAGAGAGGTGGTTTGAAATTTCCTTTTATTCTAGACGCTAAAGTGAATCCGACGGAGAGCAGAGAGCTCTTGAGACCACTATAATTGCATGAGCTTTCAAGTATACACAAAATGACGTCAGCACCCACACACATGCTCTTTACCAAGGTTACGACAATAAGCATGAGTGGGTGTTCCAGCAAATGCCACAGTTGCTCCGGTCCTCAGTACTTTATGAGTTAACGTGGTTACTATACTCTAGTAGAAAGCATACCAGTTGTACTCAATTACATATGCTGATATGCCTTAGTAGCGGTCTTTGTATTAGTAATTATTACTTGGGTCCAAGCTGCGTAGATGGCTGAAGTATTTTATATTTTAAAAATGGCTGCATGCATCTAGTCATGGTGAATACACTTGCGGTCAAAAGGTCAATAAAAGTTAACTTGGACTCGATTAGGGGAGGCAGCAGCGTAGCCGGGAAAACGAAAATGTGGGAACGTGTTTGCAAGAGAGATGGATTTGAAGGGGAAAATGTGACAAAAGAGCCCTTCGCTTGAGATGCTTCAGACCCAAGGGTCCACTGTATATAAATCCCCTCGTTCCATTGAGAAGTTACCTTTCGTTTTTGCTTCCTTCCTTCCGAATTCCCACACAAATAGCCCATCTACATGTAGGCTTTTCTCGCTCTCTCTTTCACTGCTGTATTAAGTTGGTGTTCACTGGCTCCGTAATGGAATTGAAAGGATTAGGAGCTGTTTACCTGTATTTTGCTGCGCAAAGGGAGCAATTAGTCAGAAAAAATGAAACGCCGATGATGTAATGTTGCTCAAAAACGAGGTCTCATAGTCTGCGACACTCATAATCCACCGAGTACGTACTTGATGACCCTTGGACACATCCATTTGTGTCTAAGTGTTTACTTGTAAGTAGAGAAACTGAAGCTGAAACTTTGCTGTTCAGGTGAATAATTTTGCGGGATTTTATCAAAGAATGACAATTAAATGCAGATAATCTACCATGAACTCCAATGTTTTAACTCTAAGCTCGGCGAATAATTACTAGGACAATTTCTGTTCTACCAAGAGTCCGAGTAGTTTCTACATTTAGCTGACATTGTAATAATTCGGAGGCGGCCGTTGAGGTTTTGCGGCACGTTCACGTGAGTGAGAAAAGGTAACAGGTTCAGAAACATTGATATTTCTCTCAAGAGTAAGTGCTAAAGTAATGAAAGTGTATGTCCTTATGGCTTATCACGACACATCTATTAAAATAAATGCATGTCTTTTATTACAGTGCGGCATGCAGTTACAGCTGTCTTAGCAGTTAAAGTGTAAAAGTCAAGTTAAATTACATACCATCCGAAGAAAAAGTCGGAGAGGAGGACAATTGGAAGAAGCAAGAGAGGACGATGATGACGATGGTCCTGATGGATAAGATGTACAGCACACATGAGGCACATCGTCGTCATCTTTGTCTTTACAACAACCGAGTACGATTTACAGCCGAAGAGATCAAGTGTCAAACGTGTTATTATTGGTGCACGCTTAGACAGTCACACACACGCTCACGTACAACAAACTGTACGGATGAGACCCGGTCGTTTAACAATCCTCCCAGCTTCCTCCACCACCAATGACTACTCAATCATACTATTTAATAGGAACTTGGGATAGTCAGACAGATAAACTTCATCCCTTTTAAAAAGAGCGGTGGATCCAAAAATAATGCTAATGAAGATTTATGGTGATGAGGAATGAATCGAGAGAGGTTCTTCTGTTGTTCCAACTAAAAAGGCCTGATTGTGTACTTACGTTTCAACACAATTTGTTAGTTTAAGTTATATCGAGTACACTGTGCATGTCTTCGCTAATGTGGAAGTAGCGGCTGTGTGTGTGTGTTGTGACTGGAGGTGAAAACACCGGGTGGCTAAAGAAGAGCGGAGACACACAGACGCTCGAAGTGTAGGCACAACAGAGCAGTACTGGATGGAATAGTTTCAAGACGGTCCGTTAATATACCCGATTACCTGGTCACGAGAAGTAGGAGTATAGTAGTAGCTGTTTGTGAGAGGGGGAGTGTGTGTATGTGTGTACTTGTATATTACCAACGACTACATGTATTTTCCAGGTAACCAACTTGCCCTGCTGCGGTTGCTGCGTTCCCACTCACCATAAGTCTAGGGCCTCTTCCACAGTTGGAATAGAAGGAAAGGCCTGTTGTAGCAGCCTATTTGAGCCAGTCGGAGAGAGAGATAGAGTGTAGCATCACCTTTTCCGCTGAAAATCTCCTAGAACTTGCCTGCGTCGGCTCGGACCGACAACAGCCGAGCTGCTTCTAGCACAGTTCGGTTCGGGAAAAGTTTCAAAAAGGACTTGCAAGCTTTTCAAGGCTCCCACTCCAGCTCAACGTGTACTTTAGTAAGGAACGCAGGGTAGAACGACGACCTTGTCTCTTAACCATTTCTCCGCCGCTGCCTCCACTTCTCTCTACTATTCTTCGTCCTGCACACTCTCTCACTGCTTCTATTACGTGCGTGTAGCTGGATCTCTCTGTGCAGCCGCTGTCACTCTCGCTCACCTAACAACATCTACCTATACTCACTGTGCAGAAAATACAAATTTCCCATTCTCAACATCATCATAATTCAAAATATCATGTGCACCACTGGTCACGTTGATGCTCATGATTAAACCAAAATGAATCTCGCCTTCTTGTAAATTTCTTATCTATCTCCTTGCATATTTTACCACCGTGAAATCTTTATCTTAACCATGTGGACTGAATACCAGCAAATTCAACGAATTTGGTGGAGAAAAATTTGTAATCTGTCAATTGTTCCTTCATAGGAGATTTTCTACTAGAAAACATCTTGCTCTGTACATGAAGTAATAGAAATAAGATGCTGCTACTGGTATTGATGAAGGCAAGAGGAGATTGCGCCTTGATGCACAAGGTCTGCTCATATTTTGCTCTGTGAACGAAGCCTCACTGACCAGCTTTTTGCCGTCTGTACTCCAGGAGTGTAGATGAATAAATACGCCGTCACAACATGGAATATAATCTCGCACCAAGTGAATATTTAGCAGTTCACACATACTAGTAGCTTCGCCATCAATGTAATGATAAAATGCTTTCAGTCAAGAAGGCATAAACATTGCATATGTGTGTCTCTATGTGTGTTTTTGTATCAATGCACACGGCCAACTAAGCTGTGTGTTTATATAAACGGTAGTAATATTGGGCAAGATGGCGAAGACTGAGCAAAAAGGTCTGCAGGTACGAGTGTAAATGCGAGCTGAGTTATTTAGTGCCATTGGAATGCAATGATGGAAAGATAATTAGGACGAGGATTCAACCGGGATTTACAACCATCATTTCTTTTACAGGTTGCTTAGGAATGTTGACTTGAGAGCTATGCCCAGCTCATAGAGAGTGTTACACACACAAATACACACCCTCGCCACCCTCACAATAAGTACATATGGATAAGCCCAGACTGTTGCGGTCATAATATCCAACACACAAATTGAACAGGATCCTTTCAAAGTCCAACCGAGAGAGAAACATTGTAGAGGAAAGAGATGAAGACTTGACGAGTGAGTGTGTTAGTGTGTGTGTGTGTGTGTGTGTGTGTGGAGAGAGAGAGAAGAATGGTAGCAAGTGGAAGAGCCACAATTTAACTATGTAATAACCAGGAGGCAAAGAAGATGCAGAAGGAAAAAGAAGAGGCTGATTTGAGATGTATGATACAGGAGTTTGGGGTACGCATATGTGAGTATATATTACCAACTCTATTGAAGAGGAACTAAAAGGCATCTCTCTCGCCTCTCTCAATAATATGTGGTCAGCTTGTAGTGCGAGTGTGGGGTGAAGTTTTTTCTTCATCTTCATCGCGTCTTCTCGTCGTCGTCTTCTTCTTCTTTTTGTTCATGTACTTGTTCAAGTGGCAGGTAGGGAAGGAGCAGGTTGAGATTTGTACGTTGATGTATGTACTTGCTCGGAATGCCAGGGGCAAGGCGAGGTGCGGGTGGTTAGCCACAATATATAACATACTTGTGCTAGTAGTAAAATATGTTGTGAGGGTGGTTTAATTGCCTACGGCCCACGGCTGCCTCACCTTAAGGTCAACTCTACGTCCTTGCCCAAATACCTTTTCTCCTCAAAGACTCTTTCTCGCTTCATTTGATTATACGTATGTGTGTGTGTGTGTGTGTGTGTGTGTGTGTGTGTGTGTGT
>JAQIWI010000372.1:0-35492 GCA_034698825.1 Deuterosminthurus bicinctus | reverse complement strand
CGTAAGAAACGGAAGGATCTCATAAATTCAACCGTGAAAGATGACAGGCATCCAGCACTTGTTCACAATAGGACGTCAACTTCAGAGTATTTTATTACAAGTGGAACGTCCTAAGTATGAGGTGTCACAAGGGAAAAGAAAACAAGTAGAGCTGTGGGAATTTTTGCGGAAAAGAAAACCTTGAGAATTTTCATGGAAAATGGCCCTGTAGGTTTTTGGCAAATTGACGTCTGATTGCTTTATGCTCTCATATCTTGTGACAGGGTGGCATTAGGAATCGAAATTGGTGAAATCTCTTCTTAATCCTAACTGCTTCGGTGTGAAAGCCTACGCCAGCACTATTGTCTTCCCACTTTGTCAGAGAAAGGCAGGCTAATGGAAATTGTGAGGGTAAGGCTGATAAAAATGAATGTGTAGGAAAACTTTCACAATCCTTTGCGTTCTTTAAGCATGTGATCATTTCATGTGCTTCCTCACCCGTATCGATTCCAACTTCGGACGAGTAGGATGGAGGATGTGAGATGAGCTGAACCATTGCATTGTAATCAGAGCAAAATACACAAGAACAAGTCTCAAGTGAAAGTCAAGATGAATGCATTCATCATCAGAGACGGAAAGTAGGAGGAGAGAGTTGTAGAAGCGATTATTAAGGCTAATTCAATTCTTTTTCGCTCTCACAATAGTGCCTCCCTTGTTATTTCCAAAGCAATAAATTCAACTGGAAGTGACGCTAATTTTTGTGGTGAAAATAGCTCCTCCTATACTGAATTATTCCAAGTTATCTTTTCCTGCTTCCGACATACATGTATAGGACGGGTCATAATCTCGAGAGGAACCCTCTAGTCCCTCAGAGTGGTACAGTCTCAATTCAATTCTCTTTTTAGTTCAATTATCATTATGACCCTCTCTTGGCTTTTATCTCTTAATCCAGTCCCTCATACATCCGGAGGGGTTGATGTCAGTCGGAAAAAATTCACAAGGACAAACTTGTAATACCAAGTGACTTGATGGGAATAACTTGTTCACCCTGCTAGAAGGGATGTTATTTGCTACACGCGTGTCTATGTTCTACGTAAAGTAGGTATGTACTGAATAAAAATCCATCCTGGTCGTCAGCGGGGAGTGTGAGAGTAAAAATGGTGCATTGCAGGCAAAGGGCTAGTCACTGCTACAAGTATTTTCTTCACTGCTAAAGAGCAAAGCAGTGGTGGAGGAACTAAACTCGGAGGCTTTCTTCAATCCTCCCTTATCTCCTCTTCTCTGGCGGAGCGTTCTCTCTGTCCTCCTCACTGCTCGTGTCAGCTGAGTGGCTTACGGATGTTACATTCATAAGGTCATCTGCGTGGGGAGCCTCATGGCCCATCATGGCCTCCTTTTAACATTACAGACATACAGGAACATTTCAAATTACTCTCACAATCAGGCCCATCTGAACGGACTGTTCTTTTCGCGAACCTGTTCATTGCAATCCTCATTTTTTCTGGCCACCCCAATCGCCTGTATTCATTAGGTATGCTCATCAAGTGCACGTTATCAAACACTGAAATATGGCAGAGTTCTCCCTGCTATTCTTTTTTTGAGCTTCTGCACTGCTCTGTAAAAGAGAGTGGCAATACAAACTTTGTCCATATATTCGTTGGCTTTGCGTTTCAAATGGAATATTTGCCATTTAATGAGCAGTAAATCAAGGAAAAATGTATCTAAAACTGTGCGTTATCTTCCCTAATGAAGTGTTAAATAATCAAAAATTCAATCTAGTCAGAAAATTTCAACAGCAAATCATGCAGCAATATTACAGGAAGTCTTGTTAATGCAACTGGAAGACTTGTAGATGGAAAATAAATTTTAATATTAAGCTTTAATGAAAACTGCAAATGAATGAAACTCAAATAAGAACCGAAAATAATCAAAATGGAAATGGAATTCAAGTCAGAACTAGAAGCGACTGAAACTGAAGCGAGTATTTATAAATAATTGAGGCTAAACTGAGAGTTTAAAATAATAAAAATTAAACTCAGCACTGCAAATTATTAAAACTAAACGCACTAACTGCAACTTTAATCGGAACTTAAAGCAGATTCCAGTGCTCACTCAGCCTGCCACATGTAACTGTGCACCAAATTTGAATTACGCATGCATTTAGATTTAGATAAACAGTTGACAATGAGGACTAGAGGTTGATGCAATCGACATCAGCTGCGTCGGCCCGTTCATGCTTGATTTGTATCCAGTGTATTTATTCCGCCTGACACATAGCAGCATATGTTGCCCAAAGAGTTAGAGCTGCCTCAAATGTCCGATCTGCAACCTTGCGACTACAGTTGGCTAAAGAAACTCCTCACTAGCTCGATCCACTTCATTCCATCACGGATCCCGGATGTCTTTCCCTTTATATGCCTTACATCGAGTCCCGTCGGGAGCATTGAGACAAGTGCAGCAACTTGTGTATGTTCGTGTGTGTGTATGCTTGAGTCAACAAGAAACTCCTTCATCTGATGCCTGTTACAAAAAGCTACAGGAGGGCACAAGATGTACGTAACTTCCCTGTGTTTCTTCACGGGTATAATTTCAGGCAGGACTCTCTTGCTTATGTTGACGTGGAACAAGGCGTCGTGTTTATAACCTGTTGTGTCCAACGTTCTACCATTGCCACATTCTTCTTCTTCAGCTCCCTCGCACTCAGTTTTGTAGCTGGGAATTTAATCTTCACTCCTACATTTTCTTCCCTCTGTCTCCTGGCGATTCTGGGCAGCTCGTATATTCTTCTGCTCGTTTGTCTGTTAGGAAATCCATAGTGTGGGATTGAAGGAATGATGGTCATACTTTCATTTACTTTCTCCAGCTTTCTATGTTTATTACTGATGGGAAGGCCTTGTGAAGAAAATGCTGACGAGACGGCGGAGAAGGTACAAGTACAATAGTCACTTTTGGCGCCGGAGAGTAATCATGGTACATCTCATCCTTCCGCTTACAAACAATCATTTCCGCCGTATCTCACAATGTTTGCTACAACTTTGGGGCTATGGGGCAGTTTTTTTACTTCCTCTTACATCTTTAACCACTTTCTCTGGAGACAATGATGCTCGCATTTTCACCAGTGGAGAAAGCGGGTTGGGTATTTTGACTAAACAGAAAGCCGATAGGATACTATCACCTAAGAGAAAGCTAGCTCGATATTTTCACTAGAGGGAAAGCTGGCGGAATACTTTGGCAGTTCAAATTTTTCTCCCATAAGCCCCAAACTTTCACTGTAACACTTACGCGCCCTCTGTGGCTGTCGCGACGAAACTAGGTTGGTGTTTGATTGACTGAAAGATGGCACTGGCGGTGTGAGATGAGAGAAAGTTATCAGCTGCATGTCTGATGTTGAAAGGATGGAATTCTTTGGTCCAGTGAAAGTTATTGATCCAGCAGCTGTGAAGGGGAAAGATAGACTATAGTGGGTCGATTTCTCTCAAGAGATTCGTACGTGTGCTTGCATGCGTATGCGTATGTTTGTAAGTGTGTGTGTGTGCGCGTGTGTGTATGCGAGTAAATACAGATTGATTTATTCCTTCTTTCGTCATGGGTGAATGGCATGAAGATGGGTGAAGGAGGAAATGAGACATGGTATTTGTAAGGCCTTTGCCTATCTAGTTGAATAATAATGGCAGATTTGAGCCCTTCTTTTCCATACGATTTCCCTCACATCGTCCTACTTTCTTCCAAACATATCTGAACTTGAGATGGCACAGATGAGTAAGGAGTTGAATGAGGGAACTTTATCATGGTCTTCATGTGGAAATAATAATAATCATAATGTACATCACAATTCCCCTCCTCCATCTCACGCAGCCAGCCACTTACATAAAGCCTTTTTTCTTCGAGTCTTTGGCCTAGAATCCAGAGGTTTTATGTGTCGCCGCTCTTCTGTGCAGACTCTTTGGTCTCTGAAAAAGTTGGCGCTCCTTGGGGGAATACAGAGATAGAGATGGAAATGGGATGCATGAAGAGGAAGGGAGTCAACTTTGCCTTTCTAACGGCTCATGGAATGCATATGGATGGATTGGGATTGTGGAGGAAAATCCTGAGGACGATGGAGAACCATGCCATCATGCATCGTACCGCCCATGTCTAGGTCCCTTTGAATGCGGAGGAAGCTGAGAGAATTTTACTCACCATTCACTTGATGATGTAAGGTACTGTGAGAGTGAGTCAGATCTCCTGGTCGTAAAGGAGTGAGTTGAGAAAAGGCGGTTTTAAAAGCAAGAGGAAATCTAGTTTTACACAAGAAGGATTGGACGGATGAGTGAGTGTGGAAATGTATGTATGTTCGTGTGATAGTGTGTATGGCTCAGCTTGCACATGCCGAAGAGTACCGAGGGTTAGGATTGCACGAGAAGAAGACGAGAGCCCGGGAATGAAGCTACTGTACAAAGAGAGTTGTTCAGCCCGAATTAGGAGATGCTGTTCCTCTTGCTAGGAGCAGGAGCAGGACTGAGCTCCTTCCTACGACTGTCAAACTCTGCGATCTCGTGTGCCTATACGTACATACATACACTGCTCTGTACGCAGCCCCGTCAACTTGGCTCTGTATCAGCACACTTGGATTTTTTCATCCTTTTTGAAATCCAATCTTAGGAAGGAAGCTCGGATTTAATTCTCTCCTTTCACTCAAAGAAACATTACACCTGCTCCGGTCTTTCTTTTTCTTGTTGCTCCTGTCCAAGAAGGCTGCTCATCATCTTCTAAGTGTAGCCTCGGGGGAGTCAATTTTGTGGACTGGCAGGAGGAGCACAGGACGGGAGTCTCATCATAAACCGTCCTCCTCAGTTATCAAGCTCATCTCAGGTGTGTGCTCTTGGTGAAAGTGGTGATGGTGAGAGTTAGGAGGGATTCTCAATACGGTCCGCAGTAGCTGAGTGTCAACGAGCTTATCATCATCAGTGGCTGCTACTATTAGTGAGACTGGAGTTGTTTGCTCACTTCCTTATCCTACTCCTCAACTTGTCAAAATTGCGGGTGATAACAAGGTGAAAATCACCGTCGTCAAAATCCTTCGAGGATTCTACGGACTTTTGGTCAAGTTTTCTCATTTTTTCCACAAGTCCCGACCGCTTTCGCAAGCCTCTTTTCAGCCTCACATTACTAAAGCTAATATGTCAGAGTTTGAATCACCCGATGAGGTAAGTCTCACGTCGTTACCAAAAGCAAGGTCAGCGGCAAATTTTTTTATCAAAATTAGATAGTGACTCAACTTGACAAGTGGGGAGCTCAAGTAGTGAAAGTAGCGGTGAAATCAATGGTGAAAGTAGCACTAATAGTAAATGTGAAAGTAGAATCGAAAGCTATTAGTACTGAGAGCTACGAGGAAAGTAGCCTTGATCACAACGATGAAAGGGGTGTCGAAAGTATAAGATGTCATGTTTAGTGAGACGCATTATTCGTGGAAACAATTTCGGGTTCAAGTTCCGAGGAAGTGGTGATGGAAGCGTGGAAGCACACCCATTGTCATCATCACAAGTAGCTCCGATCCTACTCGCCCAAAGAAAGTCATTAAGAGTCAGGATTGAAAGCTCAATGAACCATCGAATACAAAGACACTAAAGCGGCAATTATAACGCAAACTTACCAGGAGCACAAACACCATTAAAACCTAGAAAGCATAAGCGAAGGTAAAAAAAATACACCATCACTGTGCATTACCACTCTGACCTACATTTCAATGGCCACAAATGACGGGATCATACATTATGCAGAGATAGGAAACGGGGATTATTTAAAAGTGATTAACTCGGTGAGAGTGGTAGTGAAAGGAGTTGAAGGAGAGGGAAGAACTAGGAAGAGGAGGGTCCATTAAGTAGGACAGTGAAAGCTGGATGAGGGAGAGGACTAATGTGATGTCTCAAGTCTGGTCATGAAAGGACGATGAGAGTGTGTGTGTGTGTGGATGATGGCGTGAGGACTCATTTGGTTACGCATTGTGTACTCAATTAGAAGCCACATCGGCTGCCTAACGAGAAGTCTGAGGCTTGCAGGTCTAATGAAAATTCTCTATTGATTCGTCCCATGCGTGACTGGGACTAAGTGAGTGAGAGTGTGTGGTGCGAAAGTTGGGCAAAAGTGGGACATGAGAGAAGAAGAGCGTCCATAATTCAAATTTCCTCTCATCTCTGCTCTCCTCCAACTTTTTTTTATTCCGGAAAAAACAAGCAACTTTCACCGCGCTCAATCCCAATCTTTCTCAAGTTCAAACAGGGGACTGATAGATCGAGATAATAATGGGATTTTCCATGTTCGAACTGGCAAAACTTATAATTGCCTTGGTTCAAAGACTGTCCAACTTATTGCACTCAAGCAGAACTTACAGCCTTTGACAATTTAATTCCACTCGCTTCCAATTCCATGCATCGGTCCAGTAATAAAGCTAGTAGAGAGAAATATGGGGATGAAATCCAAGAATACGTTTGGAATTTCACAGCCTTTGTCAAGACAAATCAAGCGCCGCCGATTGCTTTCTCAGCTCAAGTGGACTGTGAGACTGTCAAGCTGTCATTGAGGCTTTAACTATCAAACACTATGACTTCAATTTTGGTCGCATTTCAGTGAGAACATCAAAGGAAGTAGTCACCCTCATGGGGGCTTTGAATCAGCTCACATGGTTCTCATGATCACACTGTGGTACATGGGGATGTGGGAGTTTGAAATACAGTCCTTCAGTATCACTTTGTGCATAATGGCTCATTAGGCCTACGTGTAAGGAATTGGATTGACTGGAGAGATTCGTGGAAATCTCCATTGGGGAGAAGCTTAGGTGAGAACATGAGACTTCACTTGGGCTGGCTTTGTTGTCATTTAAGCTGTCCACTGCTTTGTGGTGCCCGAGTATACAGAATTGTTCAGAGAAACGGGATTTGCTCATTGCATCCTACGGCAGCATTTCCTTTCCACGGGGATTCCCTTCACTTGATTAACCTTTCACATTGCTCTCATTCCTTTGTCTTTCAGCCTTGACGACAGTCCGGCTAGCATAACAACAACGGGCTTAATTCCAGCGCCTTCATTCGACGATTTTTCCTTGGGCGATATGAACACTGACTGTAGGGTTATGATACACACTGCGCAGAAATGTTAGCCTATTTCTCCACCCTCGCCCATTTTTATCACACAGATGATGAATCCCACTCATTAGTATCGCTTTTCTTTGGGCTCAGTAGTCCTTGACGTGTAGAAATGAGAAGGAAACGGATAGAATTCCGAGCTTGGGACTCATTTCCCCATTAAGAACCAAGTGAAAGAAATCTAACTCTTATCAAAGCCAAAATGGAAGGTTGCAGTATTATTGGAAACACTGCACTATTCCTTATACTTGGCTGACTCATAGTTGAATAGTTTTCTCTTTTTCTTTGTTCATATTTTGACAGATATTAAGGGATGCGCGTGTGCAAAGAAGTTGAGTCCTATAGTGCCTAGAAACTACTAATGAGTTGCCATGTGCTTGAGTGCGCATTCATTTGATTACGGGATGTCGGCTAGATGAAACGACCGTCATTTCACCGTCACCTGGTGTAACTATTCACTACGTAAAGAAGAAAGGGAGTGTGCGTGAGTGCTTGTAACTCGGGGTCAACGTCATTGCCGGGTCTATCAGTAATAGCTCCATGACGCTAATAACTTGCCATTTCATTATCTAAAGTGGGCCTGCAAGGTTTGCCGGAGGCTTGTAAGTTATCGCTGGTTAGATTCTTTACAGGGGTTAGGGGTTCTAGGGGGTTCAAAAGGGGGTGTAAGGGTACACTGTCTCGTATCACCTGCATAATCACTCCATTCATGAGTTCACGTCATTAGCCATGTAATTCATTGGTAGGATAACACGGTAATGAGTTACGAGAGCACGATAGTAAACGGTTTGTTCAAATGGCAGCATATTCCAGAATTTATGGTGTCGTTTCAACAGCTGCTAGTAGCCGTTTCGCATTGAATGGCCACCTTGACATTAGAGCATGCACAAGTCGGTCTGTGAGCAAGTGAAGTTGGTTGAAGTGTTGGTGACGGCAATGAATCTGAGTAGATTCTCCTGGCGAAGGCAAGAATAATGAATGAATGATCAATGTGCCTTAATGGAGGTAACAAGTTTGGAGAGTATGACGGATATGAAATTGTCATGAAAAAAACTTGAGCTACAATCAGTCAGGCACCCCAGGCTTTCCTCAGCTCATTAATAATCATTGTCAAAGAAAATTCCAGGCTGACAGAAAAATTTGGCTGGAAAGGAAAATCTTGGAAGAAAAACTTTGAGAGAAATGTAAAAATCTAGAGGACTTTGTTGAATGATGAAGACCGATAGACCTGTTGACAGTGAGGCTTGGGGACATTAGGAGTGATTTGCGACTTGTTTGCTGCACAGACACACCAACATTCTACATCATCTTACACGAAAATCATTGTTGATTCGCTAGAAACCATAGGTCTTTGGGGGAAATTGACTGAGCTTGGAAGGCGGAAGTGGGAGTATATTGCCAACTCTCGCGCTCTCTGCTTGCATGAGCAATGGATTCATCTGTCGTGATGGATGGCGGAGCAGATGGAGGACAAATATTAATTTCAGCTTCGGTCCAATCACCTCAATTCCCAGGTCTACAAGCCATCAACTGCACTGGAAGCGTTTGAGCTACAGGCGCAGCCAAGCTTCAGAGGATATGAAGGGAGCTAATTATATTAAAAGCAAGCTAATCTTGAACGTAGTTCTTAAACTTTACACTGGCGGTACAATATCCTGTATTAAAATTTAGCCTGAGAGTGTATTTGAAGAGGAAGGTTGCCGTAAGAAATACAAGTGCACGGTATAAGTACATATTATAATGAGCATATATTATATATAATCATATAAGTATATCATAAGTATGTTCTTTAAAATATTAAAGAAACCTCTTAAATAAATTTCCTAATAAGCAGAATCATCTTATACAAGCAGCCTTACTGTGCTCACGATCCCTACAAGCCCTTACCTCCTGAATCAAATAACCTCACTCATAGAATCTCAGATTAAAAAAATCAAGGAAAATATATGATGAAAAGATGATGGAAATTAAATGATTATTCCTCAAGTATTCTCTCTCTGTAAACATATATATTTTGTGCTTAAAGAAGGACGGCGGCGTTTCAAAATGACTAATGGCTGGCAGCAGTTGGAAATAAATGTGCACTCACTCTCATAACTTCTTACTGCTTTGCTTGCTGAAAAGCTTGAGAAACTCTGGCTTGTTTGTTGGTATAAATGGCACCCTGAAGACTACTTGGGGAATGTGGGCAGGGAATTTAGGAGGTGGCTTCTGTATATGCATGATAGTTTGCAGGGATGGAGTGAGCAGATATATACGTGCGTATGTTGGAAGTATGATGGCAGAGACCTGTAATGGCCGAACCTTAAAGAGCTGTAGTCATGTGGAGAAAGGATGGGAGAGGAGGGAAAGTAGTTTGTGAGTATTGAAGGAAAAACTATTTCATTTGCAACATCACTCAGAATCCACTCAACCGTCATAGCAAAAAGGTGGTGTGTGTGTGTGTGGATACCATTACTATGGCTGCGTGGAAAGTGTTGGAAATTCCCACATTGTCTTTTTGAAATGCTACTAAATATAAAAGACAATAAGAGGCAATTAGCGTATTTATGACAGTCTTCAGGAAATTAGAAGAGTTGAAAAAGTTTGCCAAAAAACAGCAAAAAACTACATTCGCCAAGTTGACTTTCTCAGATGGAATGAATTAGGACAAAATTCTTGCGAATTGTCCAACACTGCATGTACAAGTTGAGTGCTTGTATCTGCAAATGTAGGAAGCAACACTCGGCAGGTTGTAAATCTCCGGAAATGCGATACAATAAAAGTGGAGTCGCAAGTCAAATATTCTTCCCATGTAGAGAAAGCGAGTATTTCTATTCTGACACTTTTCACCTAACCTCCCCGCGCGGGCATTGTCATCAACGACAGAGCCAGATGGCTTTTCTCACGAGCCTATTACTACCAGCTGCCCATTCCCACATGAACACACATACGAACCATGACCGTTGAAAGGCCTTCCATCTGGCAAGATAGTTCTAACTCCAGCATGGCCATCTGGTACAAGGATGGGGAGCTTGAAGACATGGCGCACGGATTTAAAGTTCCTTTTTCTCATACAAGGAGGCGGGTAGATTTGAGCGGGGAGTATTGAAAATAGCGACGAGTACTAATACTGTGCTGAGGATATGATCTGGTTAGAGGACCACTGCTGTGTCCTTGCAACCGTCCATCTGCTTGATGATGCGTGTAGAAAGGGAGCAGTGGCTTCATATAATCAGTTCCTATTTTCTGTTTGTTTTCTCCCGTTCACATGGGACACAATCAGCTAAACCAGACAGGAAAATAGTGAGGATTTTCTCAGCGTTATTGCGATTCCCTTTCCACTCTGGCTATTCCACATGTTAAGGCCAGCTGGGCCAGAGTGATAGGAAGTGGGACCATATTGAGCGTTATTGCCACTTGTTATGTCCACTAGAAAAGGATGACGACAGTTGTCAGTTTGTCTCTTCTTTCACTGTGTGAAAATTATGCCAAAGAATCTCATCCGCTGGTGACATTTTGACACATTTCCTTACACAAGTTTCACTCAAATTTCAACTCTCACTGTTAATAGTACACGTGCATAAGTATATATGTACTTAAATGTACACATAAACAGTCATAATACTTCCCCTGCAGACAATTTCTGAGCAACTTTTCCCTTCCTTTGCCACACATCGGCACAAGTTTGGTTGGAAACAAGTTTGCATAGAGTAACATTGAGCCCTTGTTTCTACCGTGACAGATTTATGGGTAAATAATCTAATAGTTTGTTTCGCTCTTTCGACTTGTGGGGATTTATGAGACTCACTCTTAAGTGTATTCATGCGGTGGCGAAATTTAAGGGGCATTTATTACTTTTTCCATCCTCTAGTGGATTTCGTGGGATGCTGGAGTGTCAATTTATTGGCTTGTTTAACATGAGAACTGTTCAAGGATAAGGGAAAAGAAGTATAGAATCCATTCCTGTAGTCAGCATGGCAAACATGATGACAAGAAAGGGAGCAGGATGTATACTAGCTGAATGACATGTAATGTGAGGGCGTGAACAGATAGTGTAAGGGACGTGTTGTGAAAGACATGATCTTTGCTTTGCTAGTGGTGCTTTTGTGCACACGTGTGTGAGTGTGTGTGTGTTTGTTGAGCTGTCAGAGACTTTTGCCTTGCAGACAGACAAGTATATGTGGAAGCAAATTACAGGTGGAGAAAAAGTGTGGTGAGCTGACAGCTGGATGAGCCGCGGGTACATGGGAGCTTATCAGTAACATTAGAGTGCATAATCCAGCGTTGTTAGCAGCGGTATAGTGTCTGTGTGTGAGTTTAGCTTGAAGTTGATTGAGAGGAGCGGATGGAGTCTGAGCAGATCTGCTTCTTTCGTCCTGCTCCATATACTCACTCTACTCCTTCCTTTAACAACAAACTACTGGCTTCAAAGATAGGCCTTTCCTTGTCACTGACTCAAAGCAGTTTTACCCTTCCTCGCTCCTCTCAGCTAGCTCCGGTGTGCTCCTTTTCTATCGCGCTATACAAGCTGGAATAGTAAGGGAAAAGCACACATACTTGTGAGAGCTCGGGTGACGAGGAGTAAAGTGAGTCTTGCTCCTGATTGCAACCGTTTATTTCTCAGCTGTCAAGTGGTCATTGGGTGCACATGGTGCGGGAGTGTTGTCTTGCCAACTGGCATCCCTTCGGGAGTAATTAGTGGTTGAACCATCCTGGTGGTGTCAGTGTTTAAAAGGTGCTGTGACATGTGAGAGAATGCATGGATTAAAATAGTGACAAGGAGGACGAGCGATGAGTGAAAGAAAGAATCAAAATAAGGGGCGGCAGTATTCCTTAGCAACTGCAAAGGACTTTACCAAGGTAACTGGATAAAAGCTTTTGGCCCTTTCATCAATCCTTCGTATCTATGCGGTCATAATGGGTGGAGGAGGCGGAGAGGGAGGACGAGGAGGAGATGGAGAACATTATCATAATTATTATCAACTTCTTGGCTAGATTCCATAGCCATTAGACTGTCAAGTCTCTTACTGCAATGATTTACAAGGGGCCCATGATTATTTGCCGAACATATTGCACTGGATGCATGAATGGAGACAGAGAACAGGATGCACCGTCATTGTATTATCCCAATGTGAAGAGAACCACCCATTTGCGGCAGTGACAAGATTACATCAACAACTAATGGCTGGTCGACATGGGAGGATGACAGAGATCGTAATTTCTTAGCTGTTTTTTTCGGGGGAAAAACTCTTGGCCTTGATCTCAGTGAGTTGGGCCATCACCATTGGTACATTCTTCTTAATAAACTGGACGGCGAGGAAGGCTGCTGGTGTGGAAAGGATGGCAGTGATTTTGTGCTGGAAATAACGTGCTTTGTTTTTACAAGTCTTGCCAGATGGATCATGAAATCAGCTTTGCACATAGGAACACGCATTATGTGCAGAGAAAAATAAGCAACACATGTACACACTGGATGAGCTCACTCTAAGCTCAAGACACTGACGGAGATTAAAGTTTACGGGAGCCATAGGCAAAGTGATTCTATAGATTCTCATTTAGCTTTCTTCAAATAAAGACTGTGTAGGAAATCAAATGGCTGGCAGCAGCTTTAGATGATGATCGTCACCATGAGGTTATGTACACTTTTGAGTCTTCCGAAATCACTTGAAAATGTGCTCCTGAACCCGTATGAGGGCAAGTTGCACAGTTTGTTTACATTTTGCACTTCGCCGCGTGTAAATAGACCTGTAGGAAATATTGCCACAATAGCCTGCACATTGAGGAGGGAAAAAGTTTTATAATTGGATTGTTAGTTTTCCACCACAGCTTATCCTGCTTGAGCACAATGTAGGAGAGGATTGGCCATGTTTGGAGACATAATCCAGCTTGTCTGCTGGCTGGAAACAATGCCCTTAATTTTGCTACTGGGAATACATAAGAAGAAACTTTGGGGATTAATCAGTGACAGCTAGTGTACAGTAGTGTGTTACCAGTGTCAAATTCTTCTTTGCATCATTCATCACCTTGGTTGCATTTATAATTGACGTAGGAGTAAGAAGCTACTCTTTCTGAGGCATTTCTGGTGAATCCAGCAAAAGCTTTGTCACTACAATAGACCGATTGTTCTGCGTGGCACGGCTGGATTTACATATTTGATTGACTTCAGGCTCCATTTATTCCACAACTTTCTCCAATTAGTTGAGAACTGCAGTATTTCTACTTGAGGATTTCTTGGATTCGGTAGTCCTGGTATTTGCAATAAAGGAGAATCGGATTAATTGAAATGAACACCAAAGAGAAATTGGCTGATGTTTTAACTTGTCACTAAAACTGAGTCCATCTTCTGTACTTTACGTACATGTTGAGCATGATCTTGAGAGGAGACAAATTACACCTCTTTTTTCTTCTTCTTCGTCGTCGACTTCGACAAACGAAACCATTTTCGATGGATTTCAAGGACCCCTCTTTCGTATTAATTTCCTTGGAAATCACTCGAGCTAGAGGTGTGTAAACTGAATTCGTTTCGTATTGCTTCAATGATGACATTCCTGTCGCATAAATCTGTCTTCACATGGGAACGTATGGAACTGAAAATGGAAATGAACGTCTCAAGTGCCCTTTGACGGTTCTTAATTTTGTCCTTCCTATAAACTCTAGTTTACAAGTCAATAGAGTAAGGACGTCAAGGTTCTTTAGAATACTTCAGGCATCGCACGAGTGCAATTACCTGAATTAAACTTAATTCCCAAGAGAGTTGATTCCCAGGTGACGATAAACTGAATTCCCTGATAAATTGCTCTGAGATTAATTGCTTAAAAGTTATCATGTAATTGCAAAATCTGATAATTTCTGGCAAAATTTTCGACCCCACTAGCTCCTACAATTCCTGACCGACTGAACGTTAGTTCGGAGCCTACTTAAAGTAAAAAAAAATCGTATAACTGGGCATAAAATGCAAGATCGTAACACGTCAGAAGCTGAAATGTGGGGACTAAAACATCATTTTCCATATAAAATTGAGATGATCTGGAGCTATTTTATGAGAAAAAAATTGAGCGACTATGAAGAATTTATCAAACGAGAGCATTTTGAATCGTGTTCAAATGGGATTCAATGGGCCCCGTAAGTGGCTTATACATGTCTTTACAGGGGCATTATATTCGAAGATTGAAAGAAATAACGTCTTTGGCTGTATTAAATGTGATGGTATTTCCGGTCTGCAAAGTAATTTCCATCAGACGAATGGGAAAAATGTATGGAGGAAAAAGCTTTTTCATTACACTACTTGTGATTTGAGCATCTTTAAGGATACTGTGTAAGGACATTGCTTCTTGCGGGGTTCATTAAGAAGAAGCTCCTATAGCTCGATGTCTTGAATTTAGTTAGAGTTGAAGTCGTTATGTCGTCAACTTATGGTATCGAAATAATTGGATTTGGCTGATGGATTTAATTATGAGCTGGATCTGTTGGATGACAATGGTCGCAGAAGGGTGTTAGGAGTGTAAGATGAATGGATGTCATGATTTAATTTGTCATTTTTGTCCTGTAGAAAGAGAGTGAGAGACTTGACTGACTTTTTTTTATCTGATTCTTTGTTACAGGAGCTGGTGGCAGCGACTCCGAGTCAGCGAAACTGGAAAGGAATTTTGATAGCTTTGTTAGTTATCTGTGCTGTGTGTGGACTGATTCTATTCTCCATTTATTTGCTCCGACCGCCGGATGACGGGCCGCGTGTGAAAGGACGAAAAATCACACTCGGCGATATCACTTCCAGTCGTTTCACTTTCGAGCCCTTCAATGGCTCATGGATATCAGGTTAGTGCCATTGAATCACTACTCACTACTACATACTTCTTTCTCCGTAGAGAAAAATGCACGTACATAAAAAGTTGTGCTAGAATCCCTTCATTCTGTCCGTCCTTGTCAGAACCACTTGAGTTCTTCTTCTTGCTCCTTTCCTTTCGGAAATGTGACTTACTTGGAATGTAATCCCTTTTCTTCCTTTGAGTTACGGGCCATTCCTGCACGTGTCATAGGACCAATAAGCGTGTACACAGGGAGAAAGCAATTGTTGAAGCAGGAGTTGTGAAAGGATCCAGTCAGGGCCATCATTTGGCAAACTTTTCGACTTTCTGTCCGGGAGCAGAGACGTCTGAGCAATAATGTTCTTATCGACCAGTCAAAGGAGAACGTGAAGGTGCAAGGAACAAAGACTTTCAAGTGAGCTACTTGCCGGCCTAACTCTTTGGTGTAGGATTTGTGTCAGGAGGAAGAGGGAGGAGGGACGATAGTGCTGATTATTCGGGAAGACGCCAAAGTTTTCTTGTTATAGACACAAGGGAAGAAACATGATAAAGAAGGCAGAGTTTATTTTAACTGTGTGCAATTGATTATCACGGAGTGTGTGTGGAAGTTAGATAGAAGCCTAGGGAGAATTACTGTCTGGGATTCTATACTACTGGTAAGTCCTGACGAGCAGTCAAGTCTGGGAGATGCTCTATTTACCTGCGAATGACGCAGTTGAACGAGTTTAGATTTCCCTACCCTTTCCCGTCTTTTTCAAGAGCAAAGTAAAGAGGAAGATTTTCAAGGAATTTGGAGGAGTAGACGTAATTTTATAAAGACTCTCTCCAGGATAAGATCATGTGATAAGGAAAAAGGGAAAGAGTAAGTGAATTGGCTGGCTAATTTAATTACTTCCTCCCTTAAGTGACTTGGGCGATATGCTTGTTTTAAAAATTAATTGGCTCCTCAAAACTTGCCCACAAACCCCACTCATTTTCCCTCTTTCACCCGGAAAGCATTAAACATTTATGTGCATACTCTTTCCCCTTTTCCTCATTATCGTTGTGTTGTGAGCATAACGATATCATGGCTCAATGTGTAGCTTTGTACTTACAGTCTTGTATCTTACTTTGTGAGGGACAAGACCGAATGAACTAATATACTTCCTGTTACATGTATTACTAACCCTTCTGGGTTTTTTCTTCTTGCAGATAATGAACTCTTGTTTCGGGATTACCTGGGCGGACTTTCAGTGCTCAACGCAGCTACATTAGTGTCACGACCTTTTGTGTCGAATTATACTTTTGTAAGTTGTACATAAAAAATATTTTCATTTTGGTAAAAGTATATGCTTCTTGCTCGAGGTCTCATCTGGTTTTTGTTAAGCTCTGTTTTCAGAGCATCAGCCTGTAGTAGTTGCTTGTCGACATCGCCTATGTATATTTATGTAGTTGTTCTAATAGCAAATTGGATTGTAAAATCAACCCTTGGCTCTTCGCAATCACAATAAGCCACGGAGCGTTAGGCCTCAATTGTTCTCTCACAATGAGTCCCTATCGGCCAAAATTCTGCCTTACGTCTGGCCAGCTTTCATGAATCCAGCAGGATAAAGGGAACTTAGCTTAGAAACGGAGTTGAATATTTATCTCACATACGCACGCTCTTTTCACTTTAATTTCAAGCTCTTTCTCTCCATCTTTGTCTATATTCTCTAAGCGTTGTTGCGAAAGCCGCTCTACTTCCCCTACTTTAGTGTCTTTATGTGCTTTAAGGGAAATTGAACTTGCCCATTAAATGCAGAGGAGCCTCATAAAAAATCCTCGTAATACTGAGTAGAAATTGGAAATTCACTGCTAGCAGCAAGAGGAGCAAGTTCCCAATTTTTTTGGGTATATCCAGCGTAGAATTGGAATTGTAGTAGGAAGTGTGTTGTGAAGAGGCGGGTTTACGTCGTAAGGCTTTTGCAAATTATAACAGTTTTCCCTCTTACTCACAACCAGGGCCATATTGCTGTTATGATGGCTGCGACTAGCATAGTACTTCCCCCGTACTTAATTTCCCTACCTTCCTGTGCTCGCTCAACCTTGTCACTTTGGAAGGTGGGGCTTTTTTCTGCTCTGGGAAACAGTTCCATTTTCCGCATGAGGCTTGAGGAAAATCTTTCCAATAATTTACGAAAGCCTTCTCAGCAATCTTCATCTCTTTTTTTTCCATTTCTCCGCTAAGAACTTTGGTGTGATACCTTGTAGATTGATGAGGAGGATGAGATGGAACGAAGGGGCTGTTAGAAAGGAATGTACGGAATAAACAAGTGTGAAGGGAAATGGGACCGAATTGTGTGCACACTTTCGCTCTGGCTGCCTCAAGTATTTACATGCATAAATCATATTGTCTTGTGAGAGCCTGACGCGCATGATATATTTAATAATAATCTGCCTCAAAGGAGTTCAACTTTTGCTTACGCAGCTGGAAAAATGTCAACAAGCTTTTGCCCCAGAATTCTATGTGTATAATGTAGGAGGATTCTCTGTGTAGAATTCCTCCCAAGATTACTCAGCTTTTCCTGAGGGTTCCTAAAACGGAATTTTTGACAGGAACTCTAGCTTGAGAGAACATCTCAAGTAGGACTGCTCATTTAATTCTATTGTTTATTCTTTGTAGCGACAACTTAATGCGCAAATTTATTCAGTATCTTCGGACCGAAGCTTTATTTTGTTGGTTCATGATGACCATCCGGTGTGGAAGCACTCTTATCTTGCCAAATACACCATCTACGACATAGGGAATGAGTAAGTTTTTGACACTTAGAATTAGTGTGGATGAAAAGTTCGAAGTTTGGGATTTGGGACAAGTGCTTCCATTGCTCTGTTTATTCCCTAGGTTTTTCATACCCTTGAGTCCATTTGTGAACTCGAGTTGGGAAGAAGAACAGCCTGAGCTTCAGTATGCGACGTGGAGTCCGGCAGGAAACGGTTTATTTTTTGTCTACAGAAATGATATTTATTATAAAGCGTATCCCTCGAGCCCGAATATAGTTCGCATTACGGACACAGGGGAGGAAGGCTACGTGTATAATGGAATTCCTGACTGGCTATATGAGGGTACGTATGTCGCTTATATTGATCTACAAAACTGATAAGGTCCTATGCATCTGGTTCCATCGCATCCGTGGTGTGATGTTTGTGATCACAAGGGTGTGTTAAAATTGAGTTTGTATTTGATCACAGAGGAAATTTTGAGCTCGCAGTCAGCATTATGGCCATCACCAAACGGCCAGCGACTTTTGTATGCCACGTTCAACGACTCACAAGTTGGAGAGTCCATCTTCGCCTGGTATGGGGATAATTTGCCGTATCCCAAACTTTGGAAACTTCGCTATCCTAAGGTACATAATGCTTATGTAAACTCTCTATGGACGTCCGCAAGACAATTTGAGCCTAACTTTGCTTTTCTAATAACTTTCTATGTCTTCATTTACATTTACAAGACGGGAACAAGCAACCCAGATGTATCCCTGTGGCTCGTGGACGTGAGGCAAAATGGATCACGTTCAATCCAAGTTCGTCCTCCCACTTCCATTGATGCTGGGTAAGAGATTTCGCCTGACTTGTAGTAGCACGACTGAAAATGTTACAACAGGGCAGTTGACGATACACAGGGCAAGGGAATTAATAAGATTGCTTCTAATTCAAGGGAGTACTATCTCACGAATGTTCAATGGATCCGCCAGGATGCTTTTACTCTGATTTGGTTGAACCGGAAACAAACCGTCTCCGTCGTGTCATTGTGCCGAGGCCCTAAATGGGAATGCGATGAGGTACTTGTGTAGAAACAAACTAACTCGCCACTTTAATGGCCTTAGCAATCCTTACTGACAGTTTTATTTGAAAGCAGGGGAGCGGAAATTATTAGATGCAATCTGTATTTCCAGGTACACACAGTAAGGAATCCAGGGAGCGGTTGGTTGGACTTTACAGACCCACCACTCTTCTCATCCAATGGCTCCAGTTGTCTTTTACGAGTACCTTTGAGGGACGGAGAAGCCGGACTCTTTAGACATATTGTGTGGCTTGATGTCAGTTCCCGCAAGGAAATTCCAATCACTCATGGACCCTATGAAGTTACACGAATCGTAGCATGGGACCAACGTAACCATTTCATGTATGAGCTTCTTGTCACTCTCTGTCCGTCGTATAACTTCCCCTTTAAAATTCAACTCTTTCTTTCTCTCTGCGCCTCGGCCTTTTTACTACCCAACTTTTGATTAGCATTCGTGGGAAGCCTTCCAATTTTCAGTCTTGAAAATCTACTGCCAAAAACTTTGATGCATGCTGGGAGACAGGAAGTTGCCTAATCGATCCAAATGTCACCACAGATGGACTCCCCAAAGTGTTTATCTTTTTCCCCTTTTCCTCTTGCTCTGTCCATGTTGATTCCCTACATTTACACCCAAGTATTCGTTGAGGCATGCTTCAGATTATGTAATAAGATAGATGTAACTTTTTTTTTCTCCAGATATTATATCGCGGCACCGAAGGAAAAACCTGGGGAGCGTCATTTGTACCGAATCCCAGAGCGATCTTCGAATTCCACCGTGATTCTTTCATCCCTCTGTCTCACATGTCCAGATGAGACGACGGGAAATGAGGACGCGATGATGACAGAACCGACGGATGCTTCCGTTTTTACTACGTCATCATCATCTGTATCAACCTCCACCTCCTCTCCCATCTCCAACGGTTCCGTACCAGCGTCATTATCAAGCTCATCATCATCAGTCTCCAGTCAGGATTCCCTACCTTCGTGTTTATACAATAACGTTATATTTAGTCCAAATCTTGGCTATTTCGTTCGAGAGTGCTTGGGCCCAGATGTGCCGACTGTGACGCTTCACGATGCCCCCAGCGGTCGCCTTCTGTTCATGCTGAACAATAATACTTTTCTGAAGGAGGAAGTGGCTTCCATGGGACTGCCGATCGTAAGGACGTTCAAAGTGGAAGTCCGTGATGGTTATCATGCGCCAGTCCGACTCTTCCTTCCACCAGGACTTCGCGATGACGAAGAATTCAAATTCCCACTCGTCCTTCATGTGTAAGGCTTCCGTTTCTTTGATTCATGATTGTGAATGTATGGGGTTGCTGTATCTTTAGTAGATATGTCTCCTTGATTTTATCTATTTATGAGAAGAATGAAGTAAGGTGTATTATATTACTTCTGTCGTCTGTATCGATTTCAGAGGCGGCAGCCCAGGCTCTCAGTTGGTCTCAGAGAAATGGGGCCTGTCTTGGGAGGCATACTTGACCAGCCAGAAGAACTACATTGTGGCACAAATCGATGGGCGGGGAACGGGATTTCAAGGGGAAAATATACGTCATTCCGTACATCGCAAACTAGGATCACTAGAAGTCCATGACCAGTTGGATGCCATGCAGTAAGGGATTTTGACATTCGCAGACAAATAGCAATAATGCTCTCATCTCCGGTCGTCTATGGTCCTCCTGAGTAGCCTCAGGTCTTCATTGCTGGGTTTCTCATGAGGTAAAACGCAATAATCGTCGTCTCTGTCCTTCAAGTTGTTGGCACATGGAGGAAGATGAAAGCTGTTCGCAGATTATGGATGAAACTGCCGTCGTACAGTTGCAAACTCCTCTTTCATTGTGCCAGATGAAAAGATTGCTGAAACTGTGACTCAAGTGCATGAGGAAAATATCCCCCCAATGGGAAGCAGGACAGTCGCGTTACTGTCCTGTTACCCTTCTGGTGAATATATTTTTCGTGATTAAGCATGAGCGATGAAAACATTGAAATGGTCCAGAAAGCTAGCCATAAGAAAAGCATTACAGCCATTTAGATAACGTCAGAAAAAAGCTACGCTTCTTACACACTATTTATAGCTCGCAGCGATTTCCCCTCACTAAGAACCCCAGTACAACCAATAACACAACAATAAAAACCAATTTAAACCTAATATATCTCCTAAACTTAAGCACCTGGAGACTTCGGACTTGAGGCAAGGGCAATTCTCCCAATCCTTCCCTATCGATTGATGTTACCCAAATTGCCGAAAACCACTGATAAAGACCACTTATGCTCTTGTGACTAAACACCTCCAAATGAGAAACACCGGAAGTGAACGATCACAATAGTCGTCGTTAAAATAGTCGAATAAACGCGACTAAAGACGAGCAATGAGATTGCGGACGCGGACTCTTTGAGGCGACCACTTAATCATGTATCGTGCGGCTTAGCCGGATATATGTGTGGAAATAGATTTGGCGGAAAAAGACAGACGGACGAGTTTTTGTGGAGTCCTTATCTTTTTAAGCTTACTTTGACGTATTTGGGAGAGCTAAAAATGGTAGAGACTTGGAGATGGAAGGATTTGGATGATAAGTCAGTGTTGTAGATGGAAAAGATGATGATGACGCACGGTTGTATCTTCCCATTTCCAGCTACTTGAAAGACCATCTAAGGTTCATTGATGATGAAAACATCGCCGTATGGGGAGAAAATTATGGCGGCTTCCTCGCCGCTCTAATTATGGCCGAGGATGCTGAGGAGCTCTTCCGCTGCGGAATTTTCGTCGAGCCTATCAGCCGATGGGAGTATTACAGTAAGTAGACTTGAAATCATTAACTGTGTACTAACAGTGAGGGATGGATAGACTGCAAGTTTTCTCCCCTTTTCCTGTCCCGCTAGTTTTTTGCGGAAGACAGATGGAACAGATGAAGAAGTTGTGGAGACATTTTAATGATGATGGATCGCATGATGATGATGACGATGTTGTAGCGAACCGCATTCATCATCATGTCCTCCAGTAGTCATGCCATGATGATGAAATATAATTATTATTCTGAAGAATAAATAATGATACTATTGATCATTATGAAGGAATTATTGTTGGAAGTGGCTTTAACAACAAAATGATTTCTGTCTTTCATCACAGACACTGTGTACACGGAGCGGTACATGGGAATGCCAAACTTTTCGGATAATTACAAAGGCTACGAACAGGCGGACGTGACGCGGAGGGAAACTGTGGAGAAATTCCACAACAAAAAGTTTCTCATCATTCACGGGACGGCGGATCAAAATGTCCACCTTCAACACACACTTCACTTTACCAAAGAGCTCGTTAAGAGCGGGATAACGTTCAAGGAACAAGTACGTCTCTGTGCTTTCACTTTCCAACTTCCTTTCAATCCAAAATGATAATAGAATCCAATTAGGAATTGTCACACAATGGCGGATATAAAATGAATCTAATTGCTAATTTCCATAGATCTACCCTGATGAGGGCCACCATCTAAGAGGAGTTCGGGAGCATTTCTACGGAACCATGGAAGCATTCATCGAGGACTCCTTTGACCCCATGGATTTCGATGACTGGGAGAAAGCAAACTTCCTCGGAATTGCTATTTAAATCTCGTTGCCATAATTACACGATCAACTTCTCTATTTACTATAATGATGCCTCAAGTTCTCATTAGTAGGACTATTGTGTGAGATGTTGTGTGCGTGGGCAGTGGTGTGGAGGAAACTGTTTTAATTCAGTGTTCAAAACTGTGCCAGCTAGGGCGCTTCTTCTACTCAGTGTTTTGTATTTTAGAGAGTTAATTAATGGTACGTGGATAAATCTCAGTTCTTGTTTTTTTTTGTACTCATGGGATCATGATATTGAATTAGTTTTGTTCCAAAGGTCGGATGTTCCTTCCTTCCTGAGTGTGGTAATATCAGAATTATTATTAGTGCACTTAGCATTGTTATTATTACAAGGAGTATGCGTGTTTCTGTATTTTAGGGAAATATGTGATGGGTGTTTAGGTTGAAGTGAACTTTGCTGTAAAAAAAATGTATTGCCAACGACTGGTATCGTGTGTGATGATAATATATGCATGAGCTATCATTAATGTCGCAAGTGTTATTATGCTGCTATAGTTAGAGGTACTAGGGACTAAAATTTTATACCAAAGAGCAAGCCAGTCGATGGTTATTATAATTACCGGACATTATCGTTCATATATGTATACTTGTTGGCTTGAGTTGTTATTTACAATGTTACTGTTATGTCAGTATAACATGAGGAATCGAGGTGCTGGAGATACACTGTACAGATATAGTTGTATGACTAACCGATGTTAATTGGAAGTGAGAAATAGTCCGGATTCTCATAGGTCAGTATTGTGACGTGATTTATTAATGAAAACATATTTCGGTCATTCAGTTGTATTTTCACAAGACGCATAGAAGAGGGTTGGGAAGACAAAAATGTAGAGGCTGCAGCCTGATGATGATACGACTTGAGATCATTCCACACGATCTTGTAAAAGAAAGCGATAGAGGTGAAATGAATTTTTCAAAGCGCAGATAAGATTCAATGTAACAGGAATTATATAAAATCCCTACCATGCATGTGCTGCAAAATGAGAGGGATGCCGTTGCCATATGATAGGGAAAGAGGGGTATCTATGTTATTAGTACTATTATTATAAATAGTTTATTATTATGATTAGTATTCTTGTTACTAACGCAGGAGATTAAGAGCATTATGTGATTGATCATTTGACAGACAGATAGACATGCATAGTCAGTATAATTATATGTTTTCAAGACAGGGAAGAGAACTATGTGGCATATGGGGGGAGCAGCTAAAATAATAAAGTTTTCCAAACTTTTTCTATCTACTTCACAAGCATAATATAGTTATTACGTATTGTTATGATTGTGAAAATTTTCTGGAGCAGACCCATGTGCTGATCCTATGGTTCATATATACTATCATTGTTGATGATAGGAAAATTATATTACTGTTGCCACGGTTATTGTTATTATTATTCTTATTGTAGCTAAGTAATATGAGGACAGGATGTGAATTAATATTGTTAAGAGGTACATCTATATATATATATTTATCAGGAGTTACAGTCAATTATTAAGAGCAATAGTGCTACAATGTGTATAACAATATTGATATTATAATTACTCACACTTGTCAGTAGTATTCAAGTTGCTACTTATGAGGAAGAAGCAAAAAAGATGAATGATGATTGGAAAAACGATGTAACCCCTTTGTCAGAGATTATATATAGGAAATAAAGGGCTGTAATAATACATGTGATAAATATATTGTGGTTTAACTGCTATGATCTCACTGCTGTCAGTTACATATGCTGTAGCACATATATATACAAGATGGCAGAGGGAATTAGGTCGACTGACTACAAACGTTGTTGTTGTGATAATCAAAAGGATTTGGTCTCATTATATACTTTATCGAGAAGCACTAAAAGGTTCTCTAGCAAAAGAGTTTGTTCACTCGTTTACAGGTTTTTGCAGGCATTACAGGATTACAAGGTCCCAAAATGTTACCGAAACTGTAAGCTTTCACTTACCTCGACAAATATCCAATCTCATAATCACCTCACTGAAACACACTCACACACCTTCTAGCATGCTGAACACTCACAAACTTTCACTATGGAATTTATTTCCCAAGGCTCTTCTCATCTTATCTCGATGCATCGGGCATGGTCATGCTGACTGCTTCAGAATGCATCAGACTCTGTCATGATGATACCTTGATATTACTTCAAAGTGGCTCCATCACTTTCGACTTGAATTGACACACTTAACACACTAAAAGGACAAGTAGATCATTTTGATAATGATGAGAAAGACGACAGAAGGGACTGGGTACATATAATCATGTAAACTCTCGTATGGTAATGTAATTACATCCTACGAAGGGCACTGTGGATACCATAATTGGGTTATAATTTCGTGATTATTATTATTATTATTATGCTTAATATCTTCGTCATTATTAATCTTAGACGCGTAAGGAGATCATTATTATTACTGTTATTACTGTGTGCGAGAAAACTATAGACAACTGATCGGTATTGCTACAACGATCAAGTACATTTTGGTTCCATCGACAGGTATCAAAGGGGAAGAAAATGTCTTTATCATAACTTTTTGGTTCCTAAAATCACACCGAGAGAGAATACGATCACGCCCCACATGTCCTCCCTTTCCTATTGCACTTTCCACAAATTAATCTAGCAGAAGATCATTAGCACCAAAATCCAGCTTAGTGCGGCGAACACACACCGAAAGTAGGAGCTACTTTTGATGAAAGTAGCGTTATTTGCTTGATTCTTGGAAGAAACTCTCTTAAAAGCCGAGATCACTTGAGAATAATAGACTTGTAAGCACTTGCATACAGCGATTTAGTGCGATGAGAGACTTGAACACTGATAGTGATGGAATTTTGATTGAGAAGGATCACACAAGGTTTTTCCCAAATTATCACTCACTTCTTCTCTTCTTCAAATTGTCCACCTTGATTGAGGCCCGTTAGCTCGGGATCGATTTGTTTGCGGAAACAGTCTTCGAAAAATCCTTCAAGTGATCGATGAACGTGCATCTGCACGCCTTTCAGGCTGTGCGTTTCGTCCGGGTAAATCTATGGATCATCAGAAGACCAGATTTAGTGATTTAGAAAGTCAGTATGTCATACCACCCAGTCACATTTCATACATGTGGCCTTGGAACATTAGTATCGATTCAAGATCCGATTCTGTAGCAATTTTCGGTAAACAGTCATCCCATGTTTACATACGACACGACGTGGACATTAACGTTGAAATAAAATTTCGAATTCATATTGACGGGTCTTGCATAATGTTGTGCTAGGAATACTTTGCATAATTACCTGCTGTCTGAATAAAATCCTCTTGGCAATTAAAGCTTTGGCCAACAACATGCTGTGCTGAATGTGAACATTATCGTCCGCTGTGCCATGTAGCAAATAAAACATTTTATTCTCGAAATTCTCCACATTCTGAGTCACATCACTCTCGGCATATCCTTTGTAATTCTCGGTCAAATTTGGTCGGCCCATATATCGCTCCGTATAAGCTGAATCTGTTTCAAATAGAACAAAATTCCATCAGACTCAAAAATTTGCTTGGAAATCGCAACGGAATTTCTATGACCACATTCCACACCCTGACCCTGTTCTCGTCCGTCGTTTAAAGGCCCGTTTAGTATTCTTAACTACATCCTGAACGTAAGAAAGGTTTTTAAAAGCTCACATAATATCTTTACGAAATCTCAGTCGTTTCTTATTGTCCCACAAAAATGGACCGCAAGTTTAAAAAAAATGATCTCTCATATTCAAGATGGATCATATCATTATCATCATATTTATAGCATGTCATACAAAGCAGAGAGAAACGCCAATGAGGGAAAATACGCCGGAATTTTACGAGCCTTCTGAATGACCTCGAGAACTCCAACTAGCTCATTATCATAAAATAAAATCCTCGTGACTTTCATGGAGGAAAATGAGCCGTACCATAAAGCTTCCAGTTGGTAACCGGAGCCACACTGGCTCCGCATTGGAACAAGTTGGTCGATTGCTTGTTCGCTATTATCATTGCCGTCAAATAGCCGCCATAACTCCAGCCCCACACACCGATTTTCTTCTCCTCGATAAAATGAAGGGACTCTCGAAGTTTGCTGTTTCAAAGAATAAGACAAAAGCGCATATTATTCCTCATCATTACAAGACATTCGCATAATGCATTCTTGAGTCCATAACACCCTCATAACTGCGAGGAATTCTGCTGTCATCTCCTCTAGTTAATTGAGGACCCTTAGAGCCAGGACCGTAAATCCTCACTCTTCATTGCCAAATTCTCATTTGTAGTCCCACATTCTCGTTTTCAATACGCATCATTTTGAAAATATTCCAGATTTTTTCAAGCCGGAAAATTCTCTTTGCTACTGGCAGTGAGAACCCGAAGGTCTTAATATTTCAAAGTTGAGGAGTTTATAAAAGATCCGCATGTCTCCCATCATTCGGTTTTTACGGGTATGAGAATCTTATGGGCTTCACCGATTGCGACAGGTGGCGCTGGTGGTGAGAACAGTGAGCTGGAATGGCAATGATGGCACCTCCACCATGCGAGGACCGAATAACCTTCGCACAAGCCAGCCAGTAGCTAGCCAGCGATGTGTGCACGCCGTCGGCCAGAGAAAGTCTTGACTACTGCATTGCATGGCTCACATTTTAATACTGCGGCATTTCTTAAGACCCGCACACATTCATGCCCACCTCCTTCCCTTCACTCGTCGCATGCTTTGGCTCATGAAAAAGTCTGTTAATTACCTAATAACTTCAATTTGATCTTCAGCCTCAAGAAGGCCAACTCTGTAGTAAACTTTGTGCTGGTAGTCCCAACCACGACCTCCACTTCCTCGGCTATCAATCTGTGCCACAACATAGTCCTTTTTGCTGGCTAAATAAGTGGCGAAATCCACTCCCCATCGATCCAGTGCCAGTTGGGTGCCAGGGCCTCCGTACCTGCCGGAGAAAAATCCGTTCTTTCTCCCTCACATTCTGCCTCTTCCCATGCAACAGAGAAAGGTATGCCTCAGAGTAACGAGGCTTTTATGGGTGATACTTACACATTGAGGACTAGGGGATACTTGGTAATTTCATCCTCCCGCAATCCTGGGGGTAGTTGAAGCTTAACTTGGACCGAGTGACCTCCGTTGAGCTCCATATCGAAGACTTTAACTTGCGGGAAGGCCATTCCATTGCTGAGATTACGAAGAGCGTCGTTGTTCTGGAGAATCTGTTAAGTTAGAAATTGATTTTTCTATTAATTTTTTGTCCGCCGATTATGTCACACATCTCCCTGCTCGCTGGAGTGAGGATATTAGCAAGCTGTCAGTGACCTTTATAATGGATCTGTCAAGAGGCTTTGTGTGCAGATAAGGGCTGGATTTTTCATCCTCGTGTCAATGCCTGCCACCACACGGGCCATATTCTCTCGTGGAGTCGGCACTTTGTCAAAGCCTCTTATCTGTGCCATTCTTCATGCTCTTGCCTCCACCATCGTCGTTGTCGTCGTCATCATGAAGATGATGAGAAGCAGAGAGGATGATGGAGGGAAAAAAGCTATCCTCCCATCCATTACACACAGATTGCTTGAGAATGTGCCAAAATTCCTAGCCTCTCCCCCTCCTCTCCCTGTCTGTTTGTTTGGCTTTATTCAAAACAGCCTCAGCTCTCAGAGACCTATGTAATCAAATGGACAAATAGGTCCGTTCGTCGTGTATATAATGTCTGTTTGTATGGCATTATGAACACAGTGATAAAGTGGTCTCTGGAGAGGGCGGCAGTAAGTCCTGTGGGGAGAGTGCGTGACGTAGTGAGTCCATGAATTTGAAATGAATGCCAACATTTGACTGATTTACAGCCAGCACCAACTGCACCACTTCCCCGGTCCGGCTCATACGTAATCCTGCATGGCCATTAACAAGTGCTTTTGGACGGCGCAACAAGGAAATCCTTGAGTGTCCTGCAACAAGCCCTCACATCCAGCTACAAACTCTTATCATTCTCCATCTGTCCTTATTTAAACTGTCCTTGATGTCACGCAGCGGAAGGGTATTTGGCGGATGATTTAACACAGAACTGGCAACTCTTTGGACGGGCAAAGTGCTTGGTGATCAATTTACTGCTGTCCTTTTATGAAACATAGTCTAATGCTACGATGGAGCACGAGGGCAGTTTCCGAAAGTACTATTCAAGTAGAAAGGGGGAGAAAGGCCTAACTTGAATCATCTTTGAACCTCATTATTCTCTCAGGCCTGTAAAAGCTGTTACTTGTGCTATCTCTATAGCCTTGTTTTTAAACAATTTATTTTTCTATTGTATGTGCAACTTTCGTTCGAAGTATTGTATGCGAGACTTTCACCGGATTTTTATCCCGTCTGTCACAGAGTGGGGGGCTATTTTTTTTAATCCTGCAGGATTAAAAAATAGTGGAAATTAAGATGGATCACAGCTCAGTATTCCCCGTTCGAGTAATTTAAACCAACACAGCAACACATACGTTTTCCAAAAGCACAAACAACCATCCACCCACCCAAGCATCACAACATATACACACAACGAGGAGAAACATTTTTCCGCGTTTTTAGAGCTGCGCAAGAAATTGACAACAATGGACTTGCGCAGATGGCTCTCATGTCCAAACTACTGTACCACATGACCTGGAACCAGTCAAACGCCAACACTTTGCGCCAAGTTTTACCGAAATCGGGTATGGTTTAAGACCACTTTGGCTGTCCAGCGGAACACCTCGAAAACGGCCAACACCGTCCAGCATGATAAGACGCCTGGTAGCTAAAACTATCACGGCTAAAAACTCAATGGACTTGTCCTTTCCACTAACCATCTAGTCGTAGTTTTTTTCACGTGGATTCAGATTATTATGTCAGGTCAGGAGTACAGATATACAAAAACAAGGAAAAAGAATTGAGTTTAGACATAAAGGGTGATTGTGATGACATGAACATGAGTGCTGGAAGTTTCTATCCGTGTTGTGTCTAAGTGAAGGGACGAGTACGTGTTTATGTGAATGTTTGTACGTGTGACTGTGAGAGAAGGAGAATAATAAGCGAACCTGAATAAGGCCCATGTTCGATGGATTACTGGAGTAGAGCCCAACATAAGGAATATCAGGTCCTCCACATTCAAGAGTGAACAAGGATTTTCCCAAGCTAAACTTCACACTGGTTACAAAGGAACATGATTTATTGCTTCCAACCAAAGTATTCCTTTGGGGATCCAGTCCGGCTTTTATTGCATCCTGTCTGCTGCTGCTGCTGGGAGGGAACGTGTCCAAGATTCCGTCGCTACCGCTTCCACCAGTCCCATCGGCCCCGGCAAAGTTTTTCGTATCTTTGTTTCCCTTCACTTTCTTCTTGACGGCTTTGCTCCCACCACTGCTACCGCCACTGCTAGTCCCATTCCAGCCTCCGGTTCTGTTGCTCTCACGTAAGTACACCGGCGTCTGCAGGATTGCTTCGTAAGGGGCACATGTCAAACACTCTGGATTGTGCTCTGTGTATGGTTGCTCCACTTTCAGACGGTAGAAATGTCGCTCCTTTGGAGTTGCTGCGGAGATTGCGATGAAGTATCTAAAAAGAACGGGAACATTTGCAGATTTCATTTTACCACTTCAAGTCTTTGAAAAGTAATTAATTCAGGCTAAGATAAAGGAGTTTTCAAGGTCAGTAGTGGGAGCCTTTACAGGAAGAGTCCTGGAGGGTCAAAAGGTGAAGCAAGAGGCATTAGAAGTAATACTGTTGAAAGGTGAAGATGAAAGAGCTAGACAGAGAGGTACTCACATTAATTTCCTGTCTTCATCCCATGCATTGATTTTAATGACGTCCATGCTTCCGTGAGTGATGGGATGACTCCGTTTATTGAGCGTGTCCACCAGGACCAAGTGATCAAAGAAACCATTCTCACCGTCCCGGATTGGAGCGATTGTAATGAAGTTCCGCGACTTGAACTCTGACGTGAAAAATGGCATTGGGATCGTATCTATCCATCCTCGAACGTCCGATCCGAACCGGTACATCTGAACATAGGAGGAATTCTATTACTCAACTTTCATCAGCACACATCCCTCAGGCTACACTGCACTCAAATCATTCATTCTCCTCTCCAAATTCGCATGAATGTTTGTAGACTTGACAGCGTTTCTGTGCCTTAGAGAATGAAAGCACTATCATGTACAAATGAAATGGATATTGATTCCGAAAATAATTCATATTTCCGCTTTCCTTTTCCTTTCACTACTTAGATGACAAGTATACTTGTAGTCGTCGTCTAACTTTCGTCGGGCTTGAAATGAGTGGAAAAAAATAAAAGAGTAAATAACTTTCGCTAAGGGAAAGTCTTGTGAAGGAATGGAGAAAGTAAACTCAAGGTCAAACCTCTTCGCAGGATCCGTTCCGAGCAGTACATAAGGAAATAATGGAGAGATTGTAGGAGCGTGAAGTCCAAATAATCCCAACTTCCGTGCTCTTCACCCAACCACCAGCTGTGACGTAGTATTCCCTGTAATATAAAGTATGTCAGTCACTTTCACTGTGACAATTCGAGTGTGCATCCGCTTTCTTACCATCCGGCTACGCTTTCACCATGTGCGTTTTTCCTAAGTTGGGATAATCAATTCTACCACGAGATACCCACATAAACTTTCTGCACCGCACAGCTGGATTGCTCAATTTAAGTTATTTAATTTTAATCCTATATAGCTTAGAGAGTTTTGGAGATGTAGAAATTTTCGTACCAATCCAAAAGCTTAACTCAAGAGACACGAAATCATTTTTAAAAAATTGGCTGTGGTTTCTTTTAAAACATGGCTGGCCTCTTCAGCCTCAGAACTGGCACCCAACATCTCTATAGCGCAAAAACTCCGCAAGTTTCCCAAAACTAATTGTGGATTTCGTATATTTTATGCTATCATGCAGTTATACCAAATGTACTTTCAGCATATACTTATCTTCGTGTGCTCATAGTCATTACATTATCTTTGTATAATCTGTGTTGGCGAAGTCCAGGCACTTGTACCATTTAACCTTGAGTGTAGAATTCTTAATGTGCGACTTGGCCATGCGGTACCCACAACCTACTTTCTCCACAGCATTTACATATGTACTTTCACCACGTGCAATTCACATAAACTTTCACCATGCTCGAACCTTCACTTTCTATCTCTACGGAAAATGCACACTTTCACTGCCTATTGATTCCATCAACTTTCACCAATCTATCCAACAACTTTCTTCTGCTTTCACTCTAATCAGCCTTTGATATCATCAAATGTGTACGTATCCGCACCTTCAATTTTCTAAAACCCTCACTTTAACCAATCACTTTCCCTTCTCAAACTCGAAAAAACTTGGTCGCAGTTCAAACGCCTCGTAACAACGCATGCCAACTCCCTTATCTTCTAACTTTCTCCTTGACGGGAGTACAAAAAATGCTGGCATCATGCCCGGTGAATTAATTAGCCGGTAGGAAGGTTAGAAATGTAAAGCAACTTGAAAATACGGTGCAAAAGGAATCCAGTCCGGCCTATTTAGCCGCTAATTAGGAATTTAATCGGGAGATAATGGAGAAGTATACGCGGACAAGTTTATCTGCCGCTTGTATGGCAATTTAATTACCGGTTCCAAACTTGGGAAATGACAGCCCACCCGCATTTCCATTGTCACATTTGGACGCCGGCTGGGAAGATGAAGAGCTCGGGAAAACTTCCTGTCAACCTCATCTGTGTGAGTGGATGCGGCTGATGTTGATAATAACGCCCTTTTAATTTCTTTAATAAACTTTGTCCTACCAGCAAAACACACCTACGGAGATTCTGATGAAAAAAATGTTTTTCCAGCCTGCTTTTGCTTTTATTTAACATTCTAGTGGTTAAAGGAATATTTAAGGAGATATTTAAGGGGAGTTTTCATGCATACAATTGCTCCACATCCAAAATTGTGGGCTAAGGAAATTGAAGAGAACAAGGCTATTTGGATCATGCAGAAAGAAGTGAGTGTGTGCCTCCCTGCCTCCCCTCTGAAGATTAAGTGCACAAGACTATCCGCCATCAACTTACAAAGACTTTGGCTATCCTCATCCAAATGCCACGAGAGGAAGAGCAGAGCAGCCGGAAGGTTTGTGATAAAAAATTAAATCTCATTCCCTTCGTCATTCCGTGCGGTTTTTAGCCTTGAAAATTTCAACTTTCCTCCTCTGACTTACATTGAAATGGGCTGCGAGTGAAAAATGGAAGGAATGTGAGGAGATGGCAAGTCAAAATGTACTCTTAAGGCATGCAGGGAAGCTTGGCTAATAACATTCCCTTTCAGCATCCTTTTCTAGCATTAAAGTTACGTCAAGTGAACACGATTGCCCTGTAGAGAGAAAGATAAAGAAAGTGAAGTGGAATTTGCAAATGACTGGACAAGAGATAGACAGACACACATTGATCAAGCTGTTAACTTTGATGACGCCTTCGGATGGCTGGTTAAATTGAGGAGCCAACTAACAAGATGGCAGTCCGTCTTGCTTGATGAGTGAGAATATTTTGCCCCACCCCCTCCCAAGTATGCCGGCAGATTCAATCAACCATAAAGTCTTCCTTTTGAAGCCCGTAATGAAAGTTAAGATGCTCGTTTGAATGCATTCAACACACTATTATTGGATCCAACCAGAACTTGGCACACTCTTTGCTTCTTTGAATGCTACGGATAGGGCTGAAGCAAGCCTGCAATACTCTCCTTCTGGTCTATAATACGGTTGTGGCCATGCTCAGTTCCGTCGTTGTGCAAACAATATCCACTGCAAGTTGAACATCATATGCGTTCATAGCAGCAGCAGCTTAGGCCGGAACTAATTAAAGAAGCGTGGTGGGGCTTCCATCTATTTATATTATTCCTCTTATTCAATCCTGCCCACCTACTTGGAATAGGCTGGTACACCTCGTCTTTAGACGAATCCACTCGACCTAAATCAACTGCTCCTTCTACGTCCTTTCTGAATAATAAAGTGTGCTGGGAGAAAGTTTGTAGGAGAGCATGTGTGTGGGAGAGAAATGAAGAAACACTTACATGTCTTGGATCCCTTCGGGTGGTCGTAACTCTTGTACTCGGAAGGCCCTGGACTGCCGTAATTCCACCACATGGGCTGTAACTGTCGGATTCGTTGTTCCCGGCTGTAAAAATCAACGTCATAGTAAACTCTTGGATATTCCTCTCCATCTAGTTCCTTTCTTTTCTTTCATCTTTGCCCTCCAAAGTATGCACGCTCCATGTGTGTGAGCTAATAAAATGCAACTTTTCGTTCAGAGTGCGAAATGCCAGTGTTGGGAGTTTCTAGGCGGCATGTTTCCGGAATCCGCAAAAATGTCGACAAAAATTAGAATTTAAATAAATCACGCAAGTTTTATCAGTACTACTTTGTAAACTTGATGAAGACTTTAAAATTTTAATGGTGTAAAATGAAGCTGAAAAATAATAAATATACGACGGATGTAGTAATACTACCTCGAAGTATCCAACACTGACAGAGGCCCTAGCTGCTTTGGGCAGCATCGTTATTGTTCAAGTTCATACTAGCGGACAAAACTTGGAAGCAAATACCAGGCCCTTATCATTACGCGGATGGCAATTCCCACAGCGTCACCGAGCTATTTTTAAGTTATTTCCGCTCAAAGTAACAAGTTTCACACGACTACTCTTATTATTGAGTCCAGTGGTGGGAAGGTCGGGCCTGGTCTAGTGGAAAGTGCATACATAGAGTTGTATATAGTGAGCTATCCAGAAGAGAAGATGGCTTCAAGTGGCTTATTAGGTAGTGAAAAAGAGTTAGAAAGAGCACTCGGAAGCCTCTGTATACACTTGTGCATGTTTGCGTAGAATTTGAGAAGGATTAGGTGCAGAGTTGAAAGAGAGTGGTGGTTGTTCGAACCTTGGGATATCGAAGGTGCTTCACCTCCGGGTACAGGTAGGGTTCCTCCGGGGCACCATATTGCAGGAGCGTGTGTTCTCCCACAAGTGAGTCGTTAAATGATAAGTAGAGCAAATTTTGGCCGTCATTTGAGAACCACAGGGCTTGGTTGCTCCCCAAAATCTCCTCTGTAACAAAGTGAAAGTTAAAAAGAGGCGAGTCAGTTCCACTCTGCTACCTCAAACAGCTGGCATTCTCGTTTAATTCTCTCAGCAAATCCAGAAAGATTGGTCGATATTCCTGCAAATAACTTTCTCAGACTCTTTTCTTTTGTTCCGATCATAGTATGGCACATTTAAATGAGAGGGTTTGCAGCCTCTCCAGGGATAATTCTACATTCCATTTGAAAAGATAGAGAACGGGTAATACTTTCTTCACCATTGATTGTAATTGCCATAACGACAGCTTGGATAAGACTTGATGGATTGCTCCCATTTTCTTCCTCATGGCCATTTTCTTCCATCATTATAATGACTGGATAGCGAAATCGGAAAAATTGATGATGTCAAGGGAATTTGAGGACTGGTTTGGTCAGTGATATTAAATGAGCTGCCAGTGGGGTGGTAAATGAGTTGCCAGTAGTGTGGTAATGAGATCACTGGTGTACCTTCATATAGCCAGTCGGGAATTCCATTGGAGACGACGCCAGGTACGGCAGTGTTGGTAAGACGATGGACCGTCCGATTCCGAGGGTCTGGCTTGTAGTAAATGTCTCCCTCGTGAACGATAACGAGGGAGCTACCACTGGGTGCCCATTTGACTAATTGTAATGTCGAATGCTTCACTTCTGCTCCCTCCGAAATATTGTTCTCTATTGATAGAGGCTTCATTTCCCTGTGGGCAACAACAACAAGAACATTTATTTCAGGCCAATTTCACTCTGGGAATAATGGAATGTTGAAGCGAAGCATTCTGCGGGAGAAAGTCTGGCGTATGTTGTACAATCCGTTGGAAAGGATTTACTTGGGATCTCGCTTGAATTATTTACAGAATGAGCAGTGAGCGTGAAAACTGTGTGTGAGCTGGCTCGTTGGTAGAAGCTGGCCATTGCGGAGCATGTTGTATGATATTGATCCTCATTTCAATGACTCAAGCTGGGAGAAAGCCCAATGTAATTTTCCAAACGAGAGAACAGTATCAAGAGAGTGATATGCTGCTGGTTTGGACAGTCCACGGATTTCTCGAGCAAATTCTACAAGGATTTCGCCCGTCTCCTTTCTCCTGCAACTGAAACTAATGTTTTTTGT